>RJWT010007351.1:0-27750 GCA_004365215.1 Cuniculus paca | reverse complement strand
GGCGTGGTGGCTCACGCCTGTAATCCCAGCACTCGGGAGGCTGAGACAGGCAGCTCCTTGTGAGTTCGAGACCAGCCTGGGCTACAAAGTGAGCTCAAAGCCAGCCTGAATGGCATAGTGAGACCCTGTCTCAAAAACAGGCCTGGGGATTTAGCTCAGCGGTCTAAGCGCCTGCCCGGCAAGCACAAGGTCGTGAGTTCAATCCCCGGTGCCGAAAAAAAAAAAACAACAAACAAACAAACAAAACAGTAACAACAAAGTAACAGTGGGACCAGACACCATATTTCCAATTCAGCACCATCTGCTCCTGTTAGCTCTTTTCCACTTGAAGCTTGAGACAGCACAAATTAGAGGAGAGAAGAGTCGTGCTGGGATACTTCAACCCTCCTTGCAGGCAAAGCAAGAGGAAGTTGATTTTCCAGGATCCTGGTTTCCCTGGGCAGGTTGAGATGCGTAGATTCCTAAACATAAGAAAGACCAGAGAAGCATTTTATGAAGCTTCAATGAATAGTTGAATTCTTTTTACTATCTGCTTTTGGACACTGATTCAACATTTATTTACACTGTTTTAGAGCCAAAAAAATTGCCGTCTCTGAAGTTAACCCCGTATGTGCTAAACTTTACTTTCAGACTAGTTTTCCTCCTTTGAATTCATATTTCTTTTATCTGGCACTTGTGATGGCCCCCAAGTGAATGATTTCAAATACTTTAGAAATACTTTAAGAGTGACTGGGGGACGTATTTGTGGGTAACTCAACCAACTCAGCAACCAAATAAATAAGTCTTTACAAACTTCTTCTAACCCTGTCTCTCTGTCACACGCATTCTCAAATTGTTAATACTGCAGTTAATTTAATTATTTGATCAAACATATATATCTAAGAACACCAGTTCAACTTCTATGCAATTTTGAACTTTTATGCAGTTCAACTTTTATGCATAAAACTTTAAATTTTAGTTTCTTCATGTAGGTTTAATTTTGGAAAAAAAATTATTACCTTCCTTTTTCATGACATAGGAGGTAGCATATATTGACTTATTCTATTAATCCATGTGCTTCATTTAATCTTCCTAAGATAAATGGCAATATAGATAGGTAGTATTTCCCCAATTTTACAGATTAAAAATGCAAAACTCAAAAAGACTACAAGTTTTATATGAAGGTGTACAGTGCAGTAGCTGCGAAGGCCAGACTTCAAATTAGTTAATTTATCTCAAATCCTATAATTTTTACTCCACCACATACTGGCTCCTTCTTACCTAAGTTCCAATGTTATATTGCAATGATTTCTTATGTGCTTCCCTTACAAAATTTATCGTAACCTTATGCAATTCATCCACCTTTGAGTTCTTTGTATCGCATATCACGATGCGGAATAAAGAATTAGTAAATAAGTCAACCAATCAGTAGGTGAGTGAATGAATTAATAATAGTAGGCATGGCTACTTTGTTTCATCTGCTCCTGGATGTTCTCTGTATTAAAAATATTAGAAATCTGTGGCTCTCTGAGATACACTAAATTCAAGGAAGATACAGAGGGCTGAATCCAAGGGTGGCTGCAGGGTTTTACTGCAGCTGAAGTTGGGGAGCTCAGGAACTTGTTTTCCATCTTGAGGCAGACCAGGTGATTCATCACATAGGGTGGGAGAGAATTCTTGGAAAAGAGATCTGAGAGGATGCGAGGGTCGAAGAGAGCATGTGGAAGTTGAACTGTGGCTCACCCAAGAACTGGGAACAACTCCAGTGCAAAAGGAGCTCCAAAAGAAAAGAATTCATTTCTATCTCCTCGGAATTCCATTCCATTGTATGAGCACTGTTTGGAGAAAGAACAGAAGAGAGGAAGGCAAACAGAAAGACTGTTTTCCTAAGCTTTAATAGAATGGAATTAGCACTAGATACGGATGGGGAGATGGGATTCAAGATGGTGCTCTGACAATGTTTAAAGCTGCCTTTCTCATCTGCAAGATGGGGTCAATAGTATCCAACACAAAAGCTGCAATGAAAAATCAGAGAGATAACCGTTGTGAAAATGTCTAGCACAGGGTCAGCCACATCTTAAATGTTCTCAGGGTGTTTACATAGGTGAATAAGAAAATTTAGTCTTCCTAAATATTTTCCAGGAAACACTATCCTGATGGGAACTGTCGGACAGGCAAGTTGGTGAACAGCAAGAGGGCCTTGACCTTTGAAGTGCCTGTGGATCACATGCAGTGGAATAGCCTTGGTGAGACAGTAATGGAAAACAAATGTAGAAGAGAAGTGTAACTTCGGAGCAAGCGCTTTTCCTGAGGGGGTAGGCACAAAGGGGAGTCGTTAAATCTCTTTTTCCTATATTAGACATGGTTCTCTAGGATGGCAGTTATACGGTAGGCACAGAGCTAGAGTCACACGTGCAGAGACACAAAAAATAGCATCCTAGTTCTTTGGGAAATTATGGTCCAGTGAGTCAGAAGATATTTAGTGGGGATTTTATATATGTTACAGTATTGATTTCCTGTGGATTCAGAGACAAGCCCAAATCCTTTGAGCCCTACCTCCCATGGTTGATACAGTTCAGGATCTATTGATGGAAATGCTTGTCACCAAATGCATCTAGGATTTTGGATTTTTGGGGTTTTGAAACAGTATTCACATATACATAATGAGGTATCTTAGGGATGGGACTGAAGTTTAAGCATGAAGTTTATTTACATTTCACGCAAGGAGACTGAAGGTAATTTTTATAGCGTATTTTTAATAATTTCATGCAAGACACAATTCATGTACATTGAACTAGAGTCTCCTTGTGACCTGTCACATGAGCACAGGTGTGAACTTTTCCAATTATTGTGTCATGTTGATGATTAAAAAGTTCAGAATTCTGAAACAATTTGGGTTTTTGGAATGGAAGTGTTCAACTTATTCACCTACTTTGCTTCAATTAGCTCTCACTGAAACAGTACATACTGTAATGTGTATGTGTGTGTGTGTGCGTGTGTGTGCGCGCGTGCAGATGTCAAAATGTAAACCTAAACTTAGAAAATGGATAATGCCTGTTTATTATTAAATTAAAGGAGAAATAAGCCACTTTGAAAAGTGAAAATACTTTTTATATGTAAGGGGTAACAGGGAAGAACATTAACACACAATCAAAGCTAACATAATCATGTAACTTATTTGAGTATATAAATACATTTTTTCTAATTATTCTCCTTGGAAACCCCAAGATGAAAAAAAAGAAAGAAAGAAAGAAAGATAAATAGAGACAACTGTGTGTTAAATGGTAACTAAGGAATAAATATGAATTTCATCATTAATAGTTCATTAACTTATTTTACATTCAAAAGTAGCTTTTCTCTTTAAAATATCTATTCTGACTTGACACCACGTTTAAATTGATTCCATATTTACTACCCCTCTTTATAAACTATAAATTCTTCACTTATGACATCTTTATTTTGATTGTGACTTCCAGCCTGGTTTTGAAGATCACAGATGTTCTGGTTTTTAAGATCTTTTATGATGAGAATCATTTTACTATTGTTGCTTTTAAGTCTAGTGTCTTTGTTTTTGAGAAAAATTTGGGCTGTACAACTTTTCTTTCAAGCACACAGAATGTTTAAAATGCAGGTTACTAATATTCAAGAAATGTCTGAAATGAATAAATGTTAGTTTTCTTTTTTTAGTTATCACCATCTAGAAACTGTTTTCTTCTGTGTTTCTTTACACTTGAAATTCAGTAACTTCATCAAAAAAGCATTAATCAATTTTTTAGTATTTATTCCAGCAATACCCTGCACACAGCATGATCAAAATATGTGGTGAATGTTTAAATGTAAACAAATTAATTACAGAAAAATTCACATTGCTATTAATCATTTTCGATACCCCACCTTACTTCCAAAACTCTTATCCCATTGTTTTTTCCACTTTCTACAGCAGCTCTAGAGTCCTCTTTCCTAAGTATCTTTAAAAGGTGTTTTAATAAACATGGTGAATCCTGCAGCTGAGAGCCATCCAGCAGAAAGGTAGCTTGTAAAAAACATGACACTGTGTCCTCAGCCACATTAGGCATTGGATCTGGCACCATGTGACTTCTAGCTCAAAATGATCATGAAAGGGAGACATTTTGAATCTATTCAGGACATCGAGGCAGCTTGGAGAGTGCAGTTAAAGACCCTCCGGAAAGAGGACTCCAGAGCTGCCGCAGGAAGCAGCAAGGATGGTGGGATGAGTGTGTTCAAAGAGAAGGGAGGATTTTGAGGAGGATTCAGGGCAGTGTGTCTTTTACCATAATATATATATATATATATATATATATATATATATTTTATTTACCCATTCACTTTATTTTTTCTATTGCACCTTGTGTATTCATTTTTCCTGTGACACTACAGTGAATTAGAATAATCTTACGAACAGCAAAGCACGTATGTCTGATGAGCTCCTGGGGCTGTAACTTCTCTGTGGATCCCTTGAGCTGTGCTAGCTTGAGCTGACCTCTCTGCTCAGACTGATCGCGAGCTCCATGCTCAGGCTGGAGCCCACAGTGCAGGAGTCCGAGTCAGGGCCATGTTTTCTCCTGGGAGAATCAGCTGCTCAAAATGGTGAAGTGCATTGGGAGCTCCTGTGAACCTTGACTTGGGATAGCTGCGTGCCACTTGCAGCTGTACTCAGTCAGTCACAGGGAGGCCCAGGGTCCACTGAAAGTCAATGGGTATATACAGAATGGAATACTACTAGGCTATAAAGAAGGATAACTTTGAGACATTTGCAGGAAAGGGGATGCACCTAGAAAATATAATGGTGGGTGAAATAAATCAGACACACATTTAAATACCAAAAGGCATCTTTCATCTGAGTAAGGCAAAGTGCAAGCTAACAGAAAAATAAAGGAAGGAGACAAGGAGGCAAGGGGATGGTTTTCTTGCGGAAGGAAAGGGCCCAGGGGACCAAGGGGGAGGGGTGAGGAGGAGGAGGTGGGAAGTAGGCAGAGTAAAGGGACTTCATATGCCATAAACAGGAGCTAAGTTTAAAAAGTCAACCAGAATGTAATGGAGGGGGTGAGCTAGAGGAGGAGAGAGGGAAAGGGGTCAAAAACTAACCAAGCTGTGTTGTGTACGTGCATCAGTGCTTCAAGATGATTAAAATACCGCAAACATGTACTAGTGAAACAAAACTTAAAAACATAAAAAGATAAACACACACAAATACAGTAAAGTCTATGGAATGGGGAATCATTCATAGTCTTCTAGGGCAGAGAAAGGTGGGGATAGCTCAGGTTTTCTACTATTTTAGGAAATAATTTCTTATTTCTTTAGCATTCCCCCTTTTGTCCTATTCTCTTTTTTAGACCTCAGCTGAACAAGATACTGAATCTCTAGTGGCTGCTTTTCTATCTTTCTGTGATTGTTTTTTATTTATGTATTCTTTCCTTTTTTTTTTTTTTGGTACCTTCAAAACTGAAGCAAGTACAAAAAAGATTAAATAGACAAAACTAAGACCTATAAATATTGCTGCACAGAGAATAAATTTATTTCCAAATGGATCATTATCAATTTAGATATCCAAAATCAACTCATGCTATTCTATAAATCTTTGGTAGTTTTCAGTTTTGTGTTAAATAATATTTACAAATTAGGAAATTCATATACAGCAATAACAAACAATAAATATGGTGACTAAAATTATCGCAATTACATTAAACCTAAAGGTTTTGCATAAGTTGATAGTGTATTACTTTAAAACTATATATTTATATATATTTCCAGTCTATGTGGACAAAGTTATAAGACTCTTTAGATGGAAGTAAAATAAGATTTAAATATAGCAGATTGCACTTGAATAAAAAACATAACATCATAAAGCTTCTAGTGATATCTAACCTATATATTAAAATTAATGGAAATAGCTTTAATGAAGTAGGATAAAGTGTTTAATTCCCCAGGTAGAATATGCCAATTAATATGCTGGGGACATCTTTAGAAAAGTAAGGTTAATGAAAAAAGATTTGTCCTTATCAAATATCTAAACTCAATGAAATGCCATTGTAGTAAGATGTTGATTTAGACAAGGGAGTTTGTCAACAACTCAATAAATAGGAACAGAGAATTCAGAAACTTATGCATATACTTGAGGCAATCTAATAAGCTGCAGACATAATAGTTTAAAAAGTTAGAAAATCATGGTCAGTCCATTCATATTTTGGGGTTAACTAGTTTTAGGGAGATAATAGAGGAGGAAAAGAATTTTGTCTTTGACTCCCTTGAAATATACATTTCCAAATTTACTTTTGAAAACTCCACTGTAAATATATGAAGAGAAGAGTTTGGTGAATATTTTTATAATCAGTACTGTTTGCAAGACATTTCTAAATGCCACAGGAAACCCGGAAAGCATAAAAACAAGTTTGATAGATCCAAGTATATTGAAATATCAAACTTCTTAGTTACAAAAAGCACCATAATCAAAGTTCAAGTAAAAAAGACTTGAAAAAAAGTTGCAACATGTATATCATGAGTAAAATCTTTTATAAAATGAATAAGAAAAAAGAAATGTCACGTCTAATATGCATGCAGGATTTGAGTACACAATTTATTAAAGAAATAAAAATAGTTAACATACTAAACATATGCACTTTCGTTAATGCTTCAAAACTGAATTGATCAAAAGTCATAGCTTTTAAAACACGTACCTCATCTACTGATTCTTTAATTGTAGATAATACAGTCCACATCTTGCTGAGTTGGTGGGTTTGCTATTGCACTTAGCCCTCGAAACTCCTGCCTGCCCTGTAGGAGGACAATCTTCTGCCCTTCCGCCAGCCAACCTGAGCTCACCAAGTAGTCATGCTTGTTACCAACTTGTTTGCTTCAGTGTTCTTGGTAGCTTAATTGCTAAATTTAATAATAGCCCCTGTAAACCAGTGCATGCAAAATAAAGGCCATGTTGCCAGGAAGTCAAATCCTTTGGAGGGTCTCTAAAATTATGAATTCAAAATAAATGTTGAATTAAGCACGAGAAAGACAACTATGAGACTGCAGAACAGAATGAAAGAAAGCATATGAAACTTGGAGTTCTATGCACAAAAGACTGCTTCTAAGTGCCTTAAAATTGCTATGCCTTATAAAGAAATGGAGCTTAAAAATGACAGAGAATAAATCACGATTATCTCATAAGCAAAAAAGAAGGATTGTCAATTAGTAATTGGGCAAAATTATGAAAGACCTTTGAGTTAAACCAAGGACAGCAATTTTCACAGCATATGTGTGAAGACTTAAATGTGGGAAAAACTTCATGACCTATGTATATCAGATATATTTCACATATATTTCATGTACATTTCACATATATTTCATATTAAGAATATGATATTTTGATATTTTGGTCCAATTAACTCATTCTAACATTTACAAACATTTGAAAGCAAGCACAACCATTCTGAAGAAAGCAAGAGACACTAGGGTAACCATTGTTAATCTCCTGTTGTTATGTTTTGAAAACCTGTATAGCTTGCAGTGTTCTGCTTTGAAATGCTATATTATGTTTGACTCTATTCTGTTTTCTTTCACTTTTTTCATTCTGTTTTGTTCTATTTTCTTTAAAATAAAATAAAAAAATAAAAAAAATTGAAAGCAGTTTTCAATATAAAAATCTTGATGGGAAAAAAATTCTACAATTAGCTAAGTTTAAACTATGAATTATCATCTACCAGAACAGTTTCCTACAAAATAGAGCAGAAAAGATCAGAAATCAAAATTCCAAAGAAAAATGTCACTTTGCTTATACTGACTACAACTCACGAATAGCTAAAGAATCTCCCACTTTTAAAAACACAAAACATTTATCATTCCCGGTTTACTGATGCTACAAAAAGCCTGACCTGGATCAAGGAAGTGCTCAGTTTTCTTCCATGGATTTATAATTACACTTCCCTGGACAATTTCCCTGCAATGTACCCCAAAAGAGATATCGAGGCTACACTTTTGCCAGTCTCTGAGGTTCCAGGATGTTTATTGAATTGTTACTAAAAAAGGATTTTGTTATGTTTTGCAAATACAGAGCAGACATGAATATATTTCTTAATCTTTTAAAGTCATCAACTGCATCAATATTCTTTATAATGTCGCATAACTGTGGAATACATTTACTAGTGCATCTATTACTAAAACTTCAAAAACTGGTCCTGAGACTATGTTGCAGAAAAATCTCAAGTATGAGACAAAATAAATGGGCTGGGGATGTAGCTCAATGGTAAAGTGCTTGCCTAGCATGCCCAAGTCCCTGAGTTCAATCCCCAGTACCACAAAAACAAAACAAACAAAAAAACCCACATAATTTGGTAAATGACCTTAAACAAAATGAATAATCTGTCTCTACCTCTGGAATATAAATTGCAGTCAACAGGATTGTTATGTAGCTCCTTGACTCCAGGGTCTAGATTAGTATTTGGTTGATGTTGATGCACTGTATTTGTTAAGTAAATGCTAAAATGATCAAAATATCTGATTTTTCAGGTCCTTGGAGCAAAATTACTCTAGGATTGTTGTTGCATACCCCATGCATGGACTTCGGAATGGAATAGGAATTCCTGCTATGAACTTTCTGTGTGACCTTGGTTACATTATTTTCCTCACTTTCTTCAAGTTTTTCATCTATGAAATAAGTATTAGACCTCTAATGCTGGTTGAGCAGATGAATGAGGTAATGCAGGTAATGTATCCAGTACGTGCAAAGTTCCTTCTTTTTTAGCCCTTTTGTTTGTGTTTGTAGTGCATCACGGGGACTTGGCCTATGTATACAACACATCTTCATCCTTTTCATTCCCCTTTCCTCCCCCAAAGATCTTAACCAATGCTAGGCATAGTGACCATGGTGGTGGTGGTGGTGGTGATGTGGGGATCAAAGTTTCTTCTGGATGTCTTTCGTAGCTGAGCAAGGTTCTTTTCTAGTCTTCAGATAGCACTTCCATGCTCAGAAAAGGCCAGTCTCTCTGAGAGGAAATAGCTCAGCCCAGACACAGTCCTTCAGCTGGTCGAGTTGCAGAAGCACTCCTCTGGCGGGCGAAACAAAGGCGCCATTATTCTCCACACAGACAGAGCCAAGAAGGTGCTGGGTGGTCTAGAATCTGGGAGACAGATAATGTAATGGCTCCATTCATCAAAAAGTCGAGCGTGCACACCAGCTGCCTGCCAGCTGGAAAATGAAGCTTTTCTCCCTTCCGAGGATAATTTACTTCTGCTGCGGAGACTCTGAGATACCCTTCACCTTAAGGGTCCAACAGAATTCCAACAGGATCGTGTAACCTCAGGCTGTTCCAGCAGAGGGGCTGAAGAGGAAAACAGAATAGAGTCAACTTGCCAAGGAAGAGAGAGGCAGTGATCCCTCACGTTAGAATGGAAAGAGCAAGCAAGTAGCTGCTTCTTCTGTAGATTGGGTCTATTTTTACGTGACAAATGCATACTATTTTATAACTCATCTTATTTCTCTTTTTTCCTTTGACCATTACAAAGCTGAATGTCACATGCCGGTCCCAATTTCATCATGGCGCACATAAATCACACGTGAATTTCTGCATGGAGTCTTTGTAGCCTGGCATGCCCCCTAAACCACAATTACTGACTGTCTTTTTATTTTTGATGTTATGAGATCACAACTGAGACACGTGATGTGTGGTAAAACCGGTAGGTGCCTCTCTGAATTGAGTTTAAAATGACGTAGCTCTTATTATATCTTTTCTGGACATGAACAAATTGAGATTTTTCTTTCCACTTATTGCGTGTTTTCTATGTTCCAATCAATGCTGACCATTTGTAGACAAATGATCTCATTTTATCTTCAAGACAAACCCTTAATGGGCTCTATTTTTATTTACATACTCAAATGATGGTCCCTGTGACTTCATACTATTAAATCATTTATCAAATTCCAAATGGTGAGAAATTGAACCAGGATTGGAACCTGAATCAGACATCATTGCAGCAACCCTCTCCTGCTTTTGCCTGAATTTCTCTGCTATTGACTGGTGGTCAGAGCCAAGCGGCTCCGTGCCCGAGCTGAGCTCAGATGGGGCATCTGCAGACTGTGGATCTGAAAGGAGACCAAACTTCTGGAGGAGCACGGGGCAGCTCGCATGCTGAAAAACACAAAGAGATTCAGGAATTGGGTGTTGCAGTCCCCAGGGTAAGAGGAAAACTACAATAGAACACAGAGGAGTGGAGTCATGGAAATAATGAGGCCATTTGGCGTGGTTTCCTTGCCAAGAGGAAATTATTCGTGAAGGAGACAGGCAGAGGTGGGAGAGGCGAGATTCCATTCTGGGGAAGCAACACAGGGTGAAAATTGCCTACAGGTTCGGTGCAAAAACTCCAAGGTTGGAATTGCGGAAGGAAACTTCGACAACCTAAAAACACTTGTATCATTGTTTTCCCCTCTGGGCACAGGCTCCTTTCTGTTATAATATTTTATGATCTGAGAAGAAAGACTTGCCACCCTCCAACATAGAAACAACCATCTTAATTGGGCGATTTTCGGTCTTCAGGCAAGAAATCACCCATTTTAGCTACACTGTCAGTTACACAAAAGATATATCTGACCACTGTTTTTGGCACAGTTTATATATAAACTCATAGAAAGTCATTAAAGTCTTATTGCTTCCACTCCCTTTCTGTGAAGCGTGTACTCCAGACCAGCCCTTAGGAATGATGCCACCCTGGATGTCACGTGGACTTTGTGTATCTGCTGATGTCTCAGAGGACTTAGTCTCCCTGGCCACTACCACAATCCATGCATGGATCTGCTCTTTGTAGCATCTTCATTTTTCTGCATGATTACTTCTTTCTCCAGATAACACCGACGACAGTCACGGGAAACCATTCCTTTGTGCCTCATCTCAAGAGCAAGTGTTCCCCTTGTCAAACATTCAGGCTGAGTCTCAAAACGTTTCTCACCAAACTGCAAAGAGCTTGAACAAGGACAGACTGTTATTTCCTGAGAAAATACTTTGAATAGAAGAAGCAGAGATTGAGGTCATGGAATGAAGAAAAGGGGATCCATTCACTTACAAAGTGGTAGACTTGGCTGAGTCATCCAGTAAAGATGGTGAGAACCTTCTAGAAGGGATAAAAACATTAGTGTGAGATACACTGCTGTGTAATAAAATTTGAAGTCGCATTAGGCTACAGGAAGAAGAGAGAAGGAGGAGAAAGAGGAAGAGAAAGAGGAAGATGAGGACATTCCAGAGGAGCTCAGAGTTCAGTACAGTTTTGTGAGCAGTTAGGAGAGCAGACTATCTATTAGGTACTGTTTTAATGGGTGTGTAGCCTGCTGCCAGCCAGCCAGTGTCATCACTACAGCTAAGCATCCATTCACTGAGCTGCCGTCATGATAAACACAGGTTCTTTAGCATCAGGAATGCCTTACTACCTTTCTGCAAGATGATTTGCTTGTAGACATCAAGTTTCTCAAGTCTCACCTATGTACCTGCCACAGACCAGGGCCAGGGAAATCAGAGTAGCCCCAGGGACATCCAGTGTCAGTATCAGCATCATGAGTTCAGTTTAGAGAAACCAGGACTTGCATTTATGTCAGGATTGGTGAGTCAGGGTGTGGGTTGAAGCTAATTGTTCCATCCCTTCATGGACCAGTCTCTTCCCTATAGAGCTGTTTCATGAAGTTAAGGACAATCCACTTTCCCTTCCAAGTTCTTATCACCGAAGGATGACGGTAAGGTACAGAGTTTGATTCTGCAAATCTGGAGTGGAGTCAGAGATTCTGCATTTCTAACACGTGATGGTATGGTGTGAATCCAGGAACCATTCTTCAAATGACAGTGCCACAACATGGCCAGAACCTGCACATCGCTGTGCCCCGTATACTAGGTAAGCATCGGTTCATTGTAACTGAACCATAATCGGACTGGCATCTTTCCTCTTGATAAAAAGATACCTGCAACCTATGGGTGAAAATACACAGGCAGGACTTAGAAAAGTTCAATGCAGAGTGGACAGCTGCATCCACTGTGCACAAAGATGGCCAGTGCCAGAAAGGACTGCCTCATTGTGGTTTGAGTTAGCGGTCTCATTCAGAAAAGCATTTCCGATTATCCCTGCATTTTTGATCATCGCCCAGGTAGCTGGTTGGCCTGTGCTGCTGGCATTTACCTAGCTGTGGCTTAGCATTTTTCGTAATGTAAGAACTTCAAAGCTCTCATCTTTCATGCAGTCGGGCAAAGTTGGACTCCTTTCCTGCCTTGAGTCTTCAAACCAAACAGACCAGCTCCTGCAGCCACCTTGGCTGCTTGTAATGAGTGGACACAGAAATCCCCTAGAGATTTTCACCCCTGCTCTCTCCAGCCCTTGCCAGCAGCAAAGATGAGGGTCACGGAACTCCACAGAGAGGATCAGAAAATGCTTTCCACGAGAGATGGTGCTTAACTAAGCCCCAGCGTGTGAAGAGGAGTAAGCTCAAGAGATGTGGGAAGTGGCGGGAACATCCCCAGCAGAGAGAACAACAAATTCACAAGAGAATTTGGCGTCTACGAGGAAACACACGTGGCCAGAGTGCGGGTTAGGGGTGGAGGGCTGGCGGTACAATAGGCAGTGATGAAACATGAGCTTTCCTGAAAGAGCACCCAAGCCCATGAGGAAAATGCTCTCATCTGTCCAGGTGCCTCCTGGGCCATCAGGTCCAGTGACATTTCTCCTCTGGGTGACCTCCTGGGATCCCGTAACATTTCCCACATTTACTGTTTGCCAGCCCTGCTGGAAGCCCCTGGAAAATACCTACCGAGCTTTCCTGGACCACTTCCCACCCTAAACTTCTCCGTATTTGCCTCTCATGGGAGAGAGACAATTCCCGGACTGAGATTTCTGTCTTAGCGTACTGCCCACATCTGAGCTCTGTTTGTCATTAAATAATGAGCACTGTTGAAGCTGGGTCTCACAAACATATGATAAAATATAAAATATAGACACACGCATATTCCTCATTACATAATTCACGGATTTTTATTTAGGATTCTGCCGTCATTGATTTTTATTTAACATATTCTGAGCATAATTTTCAAGACTTTCAAGGTAAGAATCACCTGATAATAAAGGATATGACCCAACGCTCAAAGATTTCAACACAAGGAAAGCATGTAGGTTATTTTATTATCATTTATTCAGCCAAAATAAGACAATCTCTTGCTGCTTGCATTAACTCTTCGTTAGCGTCTGTGGAAGGCCAGTGAAGCAAATGTGATAAACTTCTGCATGTGCATTTGAAGACATGTTACACAGCATCTGTTTTCATTCACGAACACAGTGCATTATTTCATCATGATGTAGTCTTTGTTGTATTATTTTAGAAATCTATCACCCACAGATCACCGGGAAAGATCATGTCCTGTCATCCCTGGGAAAACGAACACTGTCCACGTGGGTAAATCTGTCAAGGCATGCCTTCCTAGGCTGACAGTTACTAATTTACAAATCAAAGGAATCCTTCTTACCTTTTCCAGCCAGTGATTGTTTTACTACAGAAACACCAACAGAGCCTGTAGCTTGAACTATAAAACATCTCATCAAAGGGCTTGTGCCCTGGAAGTGATTTCATCTTTCAGGTTTCTAAAAAGATTTTTTGAAATCAAGAATTTTCGAGTTAGCTGGGCCTGTGGCACACGCCTGTAATCCTAGCACTTGGGAGGCTGAGGCAGGAGGATTGTTGCGAGTTCCAGACCAGCCTGGGCTACAAAGTAAACTCAAGGCCAGTCTAAAAGGCATAGCAAGACCCTGTCTCAAAAACAACAAGGGCTGGAGATTTGGCTCAGTGGCATAAGCACCTGCCTGGCAAGCATGAGGTCACGAGTTCGATTCCCGGTGCTGCAAAAAAAAAAAAGGAATTTTCAAGTTGCGTTCAAGTTTCGGAAAAATCACTGGTAAAGCAGTTCCACCTCGAACTTGTAAACACAGGAGCCAAAATCAACCTAACAAGTTATTTCCTGTTGTGACTTTTAAAACTTCTATAACTAATCCCCTGGATAATGTTTTAACAAGATCCCTTGTAGCTGCATGCAAGAAACTTCTTTAGCAAGGCATCAAAATAGATTCGGTTTCCTTGGGTGAATTCTCAAAAACCAGAAGGGGCAGATGTAGGATGTCTCTTAGAAAGCAGTGGGTATTTCCTGATAGATAATCCAGTCACTGTGTAATGTCACAAGGCTTTTACAGCCTGATGCATAAACCCATTAAATGATCATTTATTACATATATGTTCTGTGATGGCCTCCGGAAAACAATCAGAAGAGTCATCTTCACCGTCCACTGCTAGGGCCACAAGGTAATAAAACGATGCCCAGAGATAGGGCAACAGTCAGGACCCCAGAATTCAGCATACTGTGGGAGGGCCCTCAGCCATCGTGTTCCCTCCTGAAATACCCATCGATGGGGAGGGCCTGAAGCCTGCTGGGTGTCCCAGAGAACTCAGAAAGGCAGAAAAACATGAGAGCACTCAGAAAAGCAAGACATTGCAGATATGTGTTTGGGAGTAAATCAGCGTGCCCTGGAAAATTATTTCTGAATGGCTAATGTACTCCATGTTAATCAGTTCCAACGAAAAGTACATAAAAATGAAATTGACAATCGAATAAAAGATTTTTTAAAAATAATAGAGTAATCATTCAATTTCAGAAAGTTTTATTCCGTCATATATTCTATTATTAAAACTTTTAGGAATGCCACATTTGAACAACTTGTACTCTATTAAGCACTATTCATTTAAAATTAGAGGAAATCAGTCTGCAAAATAAGAACTTTGTTGCTTTAGAGAAAACTTTCTTTCTTTCTTTCTTTCTTTCTTTCTTTCTTTCTTTCTTTCTTTCTTTCAGCATTGGGAATTGAACCCAGGGCCTTCACACTGGGCTGCGTCCCCAGTGCTTCTCTTTGTTTCTAGTTGGAGACAAAGTCTCATTAAATGCCCGGACTGGGCTCAGGATTTCAGTCTTGCCTCAGCATTCAGGAGTGCTGGGATGATACCTGTGCACCCCCCGCTCCCCCTAGCTAAAAGTTTTTTTTTTTCCTCCAGCATTTTCCCTACATTTAAAAAATCTTTTGTTTTGTTTTGGTAAGAAAAAGTGAAATGATACACATTTAGGTTCTATTTTCGGGAGGGGGTGGTACTAGGGATTGCACCCAGAGCCTTCACACTGAGCGGTCTCCTCAGTCCTTAAAATTTATTTATTTATATTATTTTATTTATTTATCTATTTATGTAATTCGAAGACAAGGCCTCACTGAGCTTCCTGGCCTAAGCACACAGCCATTCTTAGGGATACTGTAAAGATGTGGACCCAGGGTCAGTGTTTTCCAATGTGCCGAAAATCCACCAGAGGGTTTTGAACCACGAAGAGCCCGTGTGCCCCAACACTGTCTTAATGTGGGCTCCTCTGATGTTCTTGCAACTTAAAAGTCCCCCAGATCAGCAGGGCCCTTTAAACACTGTGACTACATCATCTGCATTTGGGGGATTTAGCTTCTCTCTCCCAAGTCTCTAACGCAGCACATTTAATCCCCACGGATTCTTTTCTAGTTCCTGCCGGTCTCTGTGATTTTCAGCCATGCAGTGTCTGCCACAGCCTTATAACAGGGAGAGCCACTGTGTCCTGAGAAGATGTACTGAACAATGAATCCTGACCTCACATATTTTAACAGCTCTGCTTTGTTTATTTTGTGCTCTGAGCCAGAGAATGATTGCTTTTGACCATTTGCCACATCTACCTCCATTGTCCTCGTTAGATTGCAGTTTAGGAGGAAAAAAAAAACAAAAAGAGACCCTTCTTCGCCAATTCCTGGCTGCTGTTTCCAACCTGCTAGCTCAGCTTCTGCTCCACGGCAGGCACGGAAATGAAGTCATCCAGTAGACAAGGGGCCAATTGTGTCCCGAGCAGGAACAATGTCTGGATGCAGTGAGAAAAATGAAGGCAAAGCCCGCTTAACAGACCCAGCCCCACCCCTGCTCAGGGACCCCACCTTGGGAAAAGTACTTAGTCTTCCTAAGACAGTGTCTTTGCCTATAAAATGGATATGAGATGTTCAGGATTGGTCTAGGGATTCAAAAGCATAGGAAATGGGTGGATGAGTTAAACAGATCTTATTGAAATCCATGTGAATGAGTGATTTCAAATATGTTGCCCAGAAATTTGATATGAAACATAGCTCAAATGAATTTGAAAATGACAATACTATTGAGCTGAACCAGCCAAAATAACCTATCACAGACAACGTACCATGGGGAAAGGTAGCTTGGAAGAAAATATACTCCATTCCAGATGTAACCAAAGGTAGTGAATTCTCGTACCTGAGCTCAGAATTCAGCCACACTGATGGAGTGAGGGGTTGAATTAGACGCTTACATATTGTGTCCAATTCTGGGTCTGTGTGGGCTTCTGAGAGCATCTGTCTTGGTTACTTTTTTCTCGTTGCTGGGACAAAATACCTGACGCCCAAAGTGAAGGAAGGAGAGGTTTATTTCTTACAGTTTTGGGGCTTTTAGTCCATGCTTAGCGAGCTCCAAGGCAGGGTGGCGTGGCTGAGGCGGTGCTGTCCATGGTGGCTGCAAGCGGCATGAGCGAACCGCGCGAAGAGGAAAACACGCCCCCATTCCGACCTTACATTGTATGTCGGCTCCACCCCTGGGCGGGTGCAGGGCTCACACCGCCAATCCCAGCGCTACACAACGAATCAATCACAAATGTTAGATTTAGCCGCTTCCATGACTACATGAGGCTTGGGGGGGCCATCTATATACAAACCGTAACAGCATCCTAGAATAAGTGACCAGGTAGGGAATATGACAAAGTTACTGGAAACTCTGGAGCAAACTAATACTTCTTCTGCAGTTGTTAATGATTAACAATCTAGCAACTGGTCCAACTGAGGGGTTGGGAGAGTGGGCTAAATTGTGTGTGTGCATGTGTGTATGTGCACCTTGGAGGAGGGGTAGTGTATTATTTGGCTTTTCTGTTACTGGTACAATATATCTGACCCACAATTTAAAGGAAGAAAGATTGGATCTGGTTCCTGGATTCAGGTGATTCAGTCCATGGTTGCCTGTACCAAGGCGGGAGCATCCTGGCAGAAGGGTGTCGGGGAGCGAAGATGTTCAGTTCATAGTGGTGGGAAGCAGAGCAAGGACACAGACCAGAAGACCAGAGAGGAAGGGGAGGTACCAGATAGAGACCCCCAGGTCACCCTCCATGACCACCTAGAAATGTGCTCTGCGCATCCCCTGCTTGGCTCCCAAGGTAATCAAGTCAGCCATCTAGCTTAGCTATCTCAGGCCATCAGAGGTCTCTCTGAAAGTACCAGTGAAAACATGGAAGCAAGCAGGATTTCAGTCTGGTCGTCAGAACCTGCACAGACAAGGACTTTGCTCAGGAAAAGGCCCTTATCTAGGAAACACATCTGCAGAGAAGAGGAACCCATCGTGCCTCCCACCGGCTGTCAGCTGTGTGATACCCACAGGTGACCAAACTCATGGAGCCCTGAACACAGGCAGGGCCAGAGCCATGAACAGGCTCAAGATTGGTTGTTTCTGTCATCTTTGTTTTGTGATATTTTTTCTTTCGGGGCACATTAAGTCTCGTACGTCAAATCTTCCCTGTAGACACAGGGAAATGCTCACATTTTTACTGTTTTTCTCTTGCAGTGGGGAAGAAGCAGAGGAAACGTAAATGAGAACTAGGTAATTTTCATTTTAAGAAGACTGGACATTTGGATATTGCTTAATACCTCTCCTTCAACGTCACAGAGAAAGTAGGCACTACAGCGTCTGTGCTCTGTAGGCTGTGGACTTGGAACCTCAGAGTTTTCTCTTGTGTTTGTTAAAAACAAAAAAATGATGATAAAATGTAAGAGACGATCTTGGTTCACAGCCTTTTGGCGGCTCTGTGGCTCCATTAGTTTTCTAGACCTCTCTTCTCCTGGGTGGCCCGTGTGTCCTGACAGATGGAAAGTGCACAAACACACTTCCACTGAGCTGTGTCCACAGCCCTCTTCTCATTTGTTTTGAAACAGGGTCTCACTAAGTTGCTAAGTTGCCCAGGCTAGGCTCAAGCTTGCAGTGCTCCTGCCTCAGTCCCCCAGACTGCCAGGATTACAGGTCTGCGCCATCACACTGGGTGTACTTGCTCCTGAAAGATTTTGTTCTTTAAAGGTCACTGAGGCTCATTAAATGGAAAGGAAGACCAAGTGGGTGATGTGTCCTTAAACCAAGTCACAACACTACCCATCCATTTATCTGTCCGAGGGGAGTTTTCTTTAATCCAAGAGCACGTAGACTCTGTCTGGAGAGAATGGAAGACAAATGTGGTACTCATACATCCTTGGGAAAATGTCACTGAAATGGGTCAGCCTTTCTGTTTCAGGCTGTGCTCATCTGAAGACATTAAAGGATGCTATAAATAAATGCCTTGCATGCCCTGAGACTCCGGCCAAGCCAGCATGCCTTTGAGAAGGTCTTTACGTCTTAACAATCAACTTGGAGATGAAATGGACTTCTACAGCTTCTCCAGGGAGTAACATAGGCATTTTCAGAAATCTCTTCATCGCTCACTACTCCACAATCTTTGTCAGTATGGCAGAAGCTACTTGGGGACAGTAGGGCATATGGGTAGGCCGTAATGGATCCAGATTCAATGACTGGCAGAGGCAGGGTCACTTTGCTGTGAAACATAATTCCAAACCTGTGCTTTGCTTTGGATCATTGGTCTGATCCATTTGCTCTGCAAGGAGAAGTATATTCCAGCATCGGCTTGGTTTGCGTTCTTGAGCCTTTTCCTTCTACCTGAGTATTGAGAAGTCAAGCCAAGCTCTTGCTTTCATTGCTACAGGAACAGAAATACTTCGGATATTCCTAGAAGATGGAACCGACTTTGGAGCCAGGGTAAATTGGGGGCAGTTTCCAGTTTAGTCATCTAACGAACTGTGTAAGCTATGTTCCATTTCACTTTGAGACTCAAGTCTCCGTTTCTCCGTCTACGCAAAGAAGAAATAATAAGCAACTCATCAGCTTGGTGTGAGGACTAGGGAAGAAGAAGGCCAGTCATGATTGGTGGAATACAGGTGCTGTTAAGTGCTATTTGTTAGTATTATTTCTATTACAACTGCTACTTAGACTGCTCTTAATCTGATTCAATACTCTTTCATTCCTTGTGTCAAATCTTGGCCTATGGGATTATCTTTTTACCTGACAGCACACCTCGATTTTTCATTTGGTGCTCCTTTTTATTTCTTTATTTTTCCTCTCCCTCTTGCTCTCTCCCTCTCCCTCCTCTTCCTCTTCCTATTCCTCCTCCTCTTACTCGTCCTCTTCCTCTTCTTCTTGTTCATCTCTCTCTCTCTCTTTCCTGGGGATTGAACCCAGCTCTTTTGCCCTGAATTACATCTTGTCATCTTGTTTTTATTTTTCTAGAATTTTGAAACAGAATCTCCCTAAATTTCCAAGTTGCCCAGGCTGTACTTCCACTTGTGATCCTTCTGCCTCAGCCTCCCAAGTTCAACTTGGATTTTTGAAGATAGCTTGCTCATCAGCTCACAGGTCTTGTCTCCTCTCTGCTCTTCGACTGAGGACCAGGTAGTTACCTGGATTCTTAGGTTTTACGTGCCACAGTGCTCCCCAGAAAGCTCCCTGCCGAGGCCCAGGTGAAGGCTGGTGTCTGGCTTTCTGCCCCTCATTTGCTGTGTCTGTGTCTGTGTCTGTGTCTGTGTCTGTGTCTTTGCTGACAGCGAGCTCTCTGAGGACCAGAGGCAACTTCTGCAGGCCTGGGGTGAGGCGAGGCAGATTCTGTGTTCCCAGTTCTGCATGCTGAGCTCTTTGGGAGGTTGTGTTTACCCTAGCTCTGGCCACTTCCTCCACGGCCTTGCACTGCACTTGGCTTCCTGTCCTTCCAGCCCTCCCCCATGCAGGCCAGAGCTCCTGAGGGCAGTGCCCCTCCACCCTGACACTGCCCTGCTGGCCAGCGTCCACCAGGATGTCACCTTCCCAGCGGGGTGGTCAGCAGGGTGCTCACGTATTGCATCTAGGACACAATGGAAACTGACCTCATGAAGTCTGTGTGATGGCCACAACCACAATAATTTATATGTTACGGAGCTGGCAGGAAGGGAGGAAGGGGAGAGGGAAGCAGAGAGAAAAGGAAAGGAAGAAAGGAGGGAGGGAGGAAAGGAGGAAAGAAGGAAGGAAAGAAGGGAAGGAAGAGAGAAAAAAATAAAAGGGACTCACAGATTTAAGGAAGGAAGGTGGATAAGGAGTCCAGACATTTCTTTTAAGATGGAAGTTTGCAACAAGCCTCAAGTCAGACAGTTTTGCAAAATCCCTGCAGGAAATCTTTACATTTCTCTTTTAGTATTTCTGATTAAGGATTAGTAGTTCCTCAATCTCGTCTCTATATAAGAGGAAGATGCTAACCTGGATCTCAGAGTGTCCCATGAGAACAGAAAAGAATTTTTTAAAATTCAACCAAACCCAAAGATAACTAGACTCTGTAATGCTGAGCCCAAGCATCATTTCCGCACGTCGATCTTGACTTTTGGAAACATCTCTTTAAATTTAAGGGACAGCATCAGAGGTCGCCTGAAGAAGTGGGTACAAGGCTCGGCAGGAACGCTTAGCACAGCTCAGGGCACAGCTTGGCGGCAGAATTCTTCCCAAGCACGTACAGTGCCCTGTGCGTCCAATCCCCGGCACTGCCAAAGAATTTAACAAGATCACCAAAGGTGCTTTCCCCGTTACACAGTTCTGGTGTTAGGGCAGTGCTTCAAAGTCTATTTGCTTGTTTCTTTGATAGCTTAAGAATTCTCTGTGACCAGGAAGGTGCAGCCAGTTGGATCCCTCTGGAAGTTTCCAGCCTTGCTCTCTCTTACCCCGAGTTTAGGGTCACAGGGGTAACACTTTTTGTTTTTTAAATTTTAAAACCAAAAAAAAAAAAAGAATTAAAACGATGCTATAGAATTTCACTCCAGAAAGAAAGAGTTACATTTTTAAACAACCGAAATCCATAGAAACGCACATCTTTTTCACACCACCCCCCAAATGACTTGGCTCTTTGATCAGTAAACAAATGGTCAGAAACAGATATAAATCAACAGCTAGTGAGTTCCTTTCATTACAAAACTTGGCATGGTTTCAATGTTTTACATATGCTGATCACTTTTTAAAAAAATTTTTTTTTGGTGGTGTTGGGAATTGAACCCAGAACCTTTGCACTGAGCTATGTCCTGAGCACTTTTTTTATTTTTTATTTTGAAACAAGGTCTTGCTGAATCACTAAGTTGTCCAGGTTGGGTTCACACTTATAGCTCTCCTGCCTCAGCCTCCCAGAGAGCTTTGATTACAGGTTTGTTCCATCGCCCCAGCTCAGGGCCGCACTCCTGAAGCAATAACTAATCTCTGAGCTCAACCAGAATGATTCACCTCTCCATACGACTAAGGTGTCATGATAATCAGAAACTCGATGATTACTTCGCAAACAGATGAGTCCCGGTCAGTTCCTGTTTGCTTCTCTTCTACTTGGAGCAACCTGGCATGGTTAGATGCACTGGCTTTTCTCAGACAAATGCCACTGTAACTGCATTAGCTCAGAAAATATTTACCCAGAAAAACACAGTAATTAATTTTGTCTTTCAAATCTCTGAAAGAGCACAGATTCTCCAAATCACCAGCAAGTATAGAAAAGCTGACTTTATACATAGGGGCACAAAGAAAATGGAATTTTGGATCATTGTCAACAGGTCAATATTTAACATCTAGTTCTTTTATTCTGCTGATATAATATATGGATAGTGGACTATTTATAAATAATAAAATTTACAGTATTCCTTCCTGCAAATTCCTTTCCAGGTGCATGTTCCTTGTAGTACTCCATGGCTGACATTTGCCAAACTCTTCTATCCATAGACAAAGTAAAGTGTCAATGGGCAGACAAGCTTGGTTCCAACACAAACTGTTAGTCAATAACTTTGTTTATCTTAGCAAGTAAGATGAGAGTAAAGCAAGAAGAAGTGCACCTAAATTTTGCTCATCTGTCAATAACGTGAGCTACTTTCTTGCTAACTGTCCCCAAAGGCTGAAAGAACATGTACTCGTATTCTCAGTTTCAGCTGTAGATATGACAGGCATTTAAGCTTCATCTGTCTTGACATTTTCTCCACAACTTTCTTAAGCCTTGAAAAATCAGCAAAACAATAAATCAAGCCCTGTGTGACATAGCATTTCCACAGTGCGAATATACAATTCATCTCTGTTTTCAGTCTACCAACACGAATCTCCAAATGCTAATAATGATTATAAATGCATGTAGAGTATTTCTAACATGCAGTTACAATAGACATAAGCTCAAGTGGGTAGATAATTAAAAATATAGTAAAATAATTGGAAAGCAATAAAACTTGAGCATTTATTAGCTCTTTAAAATATACTTTAATTATAAGTTCTTAGGATTTAATATTCAGTAATGCCTGTGTTTAACAACCACTTTGCAAAATTTTTACACATTTAAAAACTCTCTCCTGTAAGCTGGTACAAGTTACCACCAGCAAACCATTGAATTAGAACATGAAGGGAAAATAATCAATATTTAGTGTATTTTGCAGCATTAATTTCAAATATGACCCTATTTCTCATTAGCTTTTTGCTTAACTCTGAACAGGAATTCTGTTGAACACAATAGGGGAATCCTAGTCTGTACCCAAGCTTGCTGGACAATGGCAATTTGAACTTGACTAGTGAGAAAATACTAATACTAAAATAAAAAAATCAAGGCCAGGGATATAGCTTAGTGGCATAAGCGCCTGCCTGGCAAGCACAAGGTCATGAGTTTGATCCCTGGTACCAAACAAACAAACAATAGAAAGAAAGAAAGAAGAAAGAAAGAAAGAAAGAAAGAAAGAAAGAAAGAAAGAAAGAAAGAAAGAAGAATCAAGGCCTTTGCACTAAAATTCAAAGAACTATGTATTTGTTATAAATATGGAATAATTTAAACAAACATCTACAATGTATTTTATCTGTTAAAACTAATAATTTTGAAGCTGTTGCATTGGATTATATTTCTAGATTTCTAGGTTTCTAGATTTTTGGGAAGAATCTCCATGAAGATCAATCAGTTACACTATGAATAAGTTCACTCTTTTAAACAAATTCCCTTAACACATTTTTTGATTGTCTCTGAAGGTTTTATTATGCTTTTATATAAAGAAATAAAAATTTATCTTAATATTTTAAAGTCTCCTGCAGATATGGCCTTAGAAATAAAATGAATGAGCAAATATATTAAATTAATACATTAAAATTCAGAATTAGAGCAACAGATACACAGTAAACTAATTTCTGACAAAAATGGGAAGCATATTTAGTGAACAAGAATCTTTTATTCAGTCCTAGAAGGAATGATTGTATATGCATAAATAGAAAAAATATTCTTGGATCTGTTCCTCACACCATATACAAAAGTGGGACCTTTGGTGAAACTATAACACTTCCAGAAGTAAATATAACGTAAAACCAAGAAGGGTCAGGGATACAGCTCAGTGGCACAGCACCTACCTGGCAAACACAAGGTCCCAAGTTTGATTCCTGGTACAATAAAACAAAACAAAACAAACGAAAACTTAAAACCTAGAAATTCAGGGTTTTGCAAGTATTTCTTAGGTATACATCAAAGGTGTGATCCATAATAGAAAAAAATATAGACACAGACTTCAAAATTAATAACTTTTGTTTTAGAAAAGACACTATTGAAGTAATGAAAACACAAATTATAAGCTGGAAGAAATATCTATAGAACACATATCTGAGGTGTATAACATGCTATACTATCAATAACAAACAAACAAAAAGCCCCAAGAAATTTAACAACAGCACAACAAAGAACAAAAAAACTTTCAGAGATGGTCAGACAATTTGATTGTTATGGGTGGTCTGCATTATATGGATGATAAATAAGCACTTCAGAAATGCTGGAGATCTAATTATTAGGAAAACATAAATTAAATCTAACAGATACTGGTGTGCACATATAGGAATGTATAAAAATTAAGTGACAGACATAGAATGACTGGAATTTTCTACATAGTTGGAGAGAAGGTAGTGTTTCAAACCGTTTATAAATCCCTCTGTTTCTCATATAATTAAACATTGTCATAGCATTTGACCTAGCTTTTTCACCTTTAGATACTTTCCCATTTAAAAAAAAATGTGTTGGTGCAAAGCCTTGTCCATGAATATTCATCAGAATTCTATTTGTGATGCCACAAAACTGGAAACACCCCAAATGACCATCAGGAGGTGACTGAACACATCCATTGTGGTATATCTATGCAGTGAAATGTTAGCAGTAACAGAGTGATTAACAATATGGTTGGATTTCAGAATAACTGTACCAAAACAAGCCAGACAAACATATATTATGTTTTCATTTATGTTATCCTTTAGAAAAATGCAAACTAATCTATAGTGATAGGAAACAGATCAGAGATTGTCTACTAATGAAGTGGAAATGGAGCAATAAAGAGATTTCCATAGGGGGAGAGAGGGTTTTGGAGGCAACAGATATGTTTGCTATCTTGATTGTAATGTCGTGCATGTGTCCAAACATAAGGAATTGCACACTTCATTTACATGTGGTTCACTTATGTAAATTATGCCTTAGTAAAATCACTAAAATAAACAAGTGCAGTCTAAAATTAATGTGATTTCTAAGCAAGTCTTCTTCACCTACCGAAAGGAAATTTTACCGCTTGCCTCTGAATTCATTTCACATCCATTATTTCTGCTTCCTGTGGTGCTTTATCTTGATTACATAGACTTATTTGGCTTTGGAATCTACTCTATGGATTGGTGGCACACACTCCTGGGTGTATCTGGGTGGGTCATGGAGGGGTGACCTTGGGGTTGATATCAGGACCCTGGTCCCTTCCTCTCTGCAGCTGTTCCCCTGCTCTGCTTTCCTCCTTCATGAATCCAGCACCTTTCCTCTGCCAGGCCCTCTGCCATGATGTTCCTGCCTTGAAACCAGTCAGTCATGGACTGAATCCCCTGGAACCGTGAGCCAAATTAAACCTCTCCTCCTTTACACTGTTGTGTGTTGAGCATCAGGTCCCAGTGATAGGAAAGCTCACTAATCCATTTTCATTCCTCATTTGTATGTCACACTTTTGGTCATCAATAATTTCAGTTGTTTGGGCAAAACATATTTTTTGGAGAAATTAAGTTGTTGGGTTCTTCTGTGTACATGAATATATGTACATGAATATACTTGAGTAAGTCACTTTCCCACCTTTGAGTGTGTTTCTTCCTTTATGCAGTGGAGGCATGACTATGACCCATTTGAACAAATAAATTCACATACAGCCTTAAGTTTTTATTATGAAGCATGGTGTTTATCAGCTACCAGTGCATAACTTCCTTATATTAGAGCTGCTTTCTTTTTCTTTGTAGTCTAAGTGCAGCTCCAGCCATGGGGGTAGGTTTTGGGCACTGTCTGCAGAGGGAACTATGTCACTTTGCTGGTGCCCTATACCCATGTGCCCCAGTGAAAGGAAACTCAGTGAGTTGAAAAAATTACCATACACAGCCACCAACCCAGATCTGAGGAGTCCAAACCCTCTGGGACTTGGCACAATTTATATTCAAGAATAATTAGTTAATGTTCACAGAGCACTTTGAAGATAGAAATTGCTGTAAGAGCACAAAGCCCATGTATTAAGCATGCTTCTTATATACACTTGAGCTCCAAATCCTACAACCCTTACTGGAAGGGGTCCTCTAGCTGCTGACTGATCATGGGGAAGTGTCCTGCATCTTGAAAGATCTTGGAAGGTGTCAGGAGCTGCTTCGTCATGGAGCTCTGGATTAAGGTGGGCATGGGCCCCTCTGGGGCCCTTGCCAGAAATGACCTGGCACCACTGCCTGGTCACCAGATGAGCCATTTAATTTTCAAGGACCAGTTGCTGACAACTTACTCTGTGGGAAGGATATCCAAGGTCTTCAGAGCTCCAAGTCTTTGCTCCAGTCATCAGACCCCACAGGTTAGAAGTGGCATGGAGATAGGTTTGTGTCCCAGCTTGGCCACTATATGAAGTGGACTGTGGTGGACGGTGGCACTGTCGGACATGTGCGGTGAAGAACTCCAGGACGCTCATGTTTAAAACAAGTGAACATCGATAGGGTGGCATCAGCATTTCAGGGTTGTATCTGGAAAATGTTTGGTAAAATACTGAAGCTTCTTGGCTGTCCCACAGATGGTCAGTTCTTGTTCTAGTTTTACCGGAACATGTTTGCAATGCCGGAAAAGCAGTCCTTTGGCGCTGCTGCATCCTTTCATGTAGGCTTTAGATTCATTGGCTAATTATGCTCTCTTTTTTTAGGACAGTCTCTTTTACATTGAGGGATGCCTCCCACCCCCATCCCACAGGTTTTTTAGAGGCAGGAAAAAGAATTCTGTCTGATGCTTGCTTCCTCGCGCTGCAGCTCCCCAGAACCCGGTACTCACGGTCGGTGACTCGATTGCTCCACGGAATGTCTCGCTGTGGGAATAGACCGATGGCCCTGGTGCTGTGAGCGCCGAAGTGTGGCCTGGGTGCTGCTCAGCCTGGCACGGCCTCCTGGTGTCTGGAGAAGTGGGTAAAGGTGCTCATTTGAAAGCCCTTCGAGAGAGTGGCGAGAATTCCGGGGAGGCCTTCGCCGAGCCGAGCCTGGGCAACAATGCAGCGCCCGAAGCTCTGCTCCTCGAGAGCCTCTGCCTTGGTGGCCTCTCGGCAGCTCCAGGGTACCTGGACTTCACCACCAGGCCCCCCATGAGGGAGCCGAAGACAGTCCCCGGTGCCCTCCGCGGGGGCGTCTGAGGAGAGTCCTTTGAAGACGCGAGGCTCGCGAGTCATGTCTAATCGCCCCGATTCACGAGCCCAGTTCAGAGCCCAGCTTCGCTCTGACACCCATTTCCCCTTCGGTAGACTGAGCTGGGCCAATAGTTAATTTGCAAATTGCAGGACGAGGTGAGGTGAGCACCCAAAGACAGTGTAATTAATAAATTATGTTTTAAAGAGAGGTCAAGTTCATTGAATTCTTCAGCTTTACTACACAACACACACATGGAGATAATCTTTCATTGCCTTCTGCCTTGGGGCTGAAGAGAGTTAATAGCTATTTCTCCTTCTCCTGTCCTCCTCCCCTTTCCTGTTCTGTAGGGGCTCTGAGGCCTCGGTCCTGTATTCCTGCGACTGTCAGAAGCCTGGGGTCGGAGTCCGTGGCTCCAAGGGATACTTAGATCCCACTCTGTGTTTTGGGATCACCATACAGCTGGGAGCCAATCAGAAATGCCCTGTATTCCTGTTAACAGGTGACCAGCTAAGGGAAATGTGGGATAGATACACAATGGACTATTATCATAAAGAAGAACAAACTCAGATCATTTGAAAGAAAATGGATGGAACTGCAGCCTATCATGTTAAGCCAAGTAAGCCCGACTCAGAGTTAAACATCACATGTTTATCATATGAGAAACCTAAAATATAGATACATAAATAAAATAAAGGAGAGACGACAGGCCACTGGAAGACAGACTCTTGGAGATGGCAATGGAGAAAGGCGGGAAGATAGAGAAAAGGGAGGGGTAAAGGGATTGAAAGCGGTGATGTATTTTACGTGTGTAAAACAAACATCACCAAAACAAACATCACCATTCCGCATCACAAACATGTGACACTTTTTAAAACTGAGTCTTAAGAGCTATTCCT
>RJWT010007350.1:0-27748 GCA_004365215.1 Cuniculus paca | reverse complement strand
CGGCCCTTGTCTTTTTGAGACAGGGTCTCACTATGCCGTTCAGGCTGGCCTTGAGCTCACTTTGTAGCCCAGGCTGGTCTGGAACTCACAATGATCCTCCTGTCTCAGCCTCCTGAGTGCTGGGGTTACAGGCGTGAGCCACCACACCCGGCTTGGATGACTGTTATGATTGGTACAGTACTAAAATAAATGGACATAAATTGTTTTCCACTTAAAATTTTTAATTGGCATATATATTTGTCAGTGACCTAGACATTTGGATGTTCAACTATGTTCAACTTTGAATCAGTGCTGCATTTCTTATTAAATTATACAAAATATACCTCACTTGTCAGAATCTGTACTATTTTTTTCTGTCTCTCTGTTTCCCAAGCTTGGGCATAACTTCATATCCTGTTTTCTACTCTTCCAGTTTCTGTTTTGTTGGTACTATTGTTGGGTAGTCTGCTTCTCAAAGTGGCTTGCCAACTAAGCATTACTGGGCCTGAGTTGTTCGCCTCTCCATCTAGAGCTTGATTCTCTCATCTCATCTCAAACAAAGAATTGAACAAAACAAGCAAAAAGCAGTGGCTAAGTTTATTCAAGAAAGTAAAAATGAAGAGTTAAGGAGAAACTGGCTCTGTGGAGCAAGCTTGGGCTGAGTAAAGGAAAAAAGAGGGTAAAAGCCAAAATAAAAGTACATGCTGCATCTGAGAAATGCATTGTGGGCTGTCATGGAAAGTTATGACAGCAAGCTCTTCATGGTATCAGGGAGTCCTTTGCATTGTCCAATCTGGAGGAAACCCATGAGAACTTCTATAGATGGGTCCTGAGAGGCAATGCTGGGATCCCACATTTCAGGCTAATGTCAGGTCCAGGCCATTCTATTGAAAACCTGCTCAAGTTCTCACAAGAAATCCACATGCAGGCCTTTGGGAATTGTTCCATGCATGTGTCCAGGATCTTGTAATTAACAGGTCATGCCTACTAACCCAACCAGCTGTGCCTCACTGTAATCTCCTGTCTCAATAGTGTAATGGTGTCACAGGCAGAAAAATGAATTGCTATAGTAGAAATGGAGTCGGAATACCTGATAAAATCCAAGATTTAGCATTTGCTTACTTTTAATAGTAAGTATTTACTCTGAGTAGATTTTTGACTTTTTTTTATAGACAGGGTCTTACTATATACTTCAGACTAGCTCTGAGCTCACTGTATAGCTCAGGTTGGCCTTGAACTCATGACAATTCTCCTGCCTCAGTCTCTCAAGTGCTGGAATTACAGGTGTGCACCACCGCCCCCAGTTTTGGTTAACTTCTTTATTAATAAAAGAGGGAAAATACTTGATGCTCATACATTTAGGTTTTAAATACAGTTTGTCATACAAATCTGTACTATGCTAATATATTTGAATCAATGGTACCTTAAAAAAGTATATATACCAATAGCTTCCTTCTGGTCATTCCTCTCATATTCTCTGCATTTACTGCTGATATCAATATTTGTCAGTATTTAAACAGCTTATAATGATCTTTCTCCAAAAGGGATTTTGCTAGCTTTTAGTTGTTCAATATTGAAATTTTTCTGCTTCACATCACTTTTGGAAGTGGGTGAGTAATGAATAAAATAAGTATTGATGCATCTTACAAAAAAATTTGACCCCAGTGTATCAGACCACTTTGTTGTAGAAAGCAGTACTAGAAACTCAACAGAGTTTCTCAAAGGATTCAGAGCAAAGATTCAATGAACAAATTTATGACAGTAGGTCACAAGAAGTAGTAGAAGAGTAAGGGAAAAGTGAGAGGGAATCTGATATTCATCTTCTTCCCAGGTGAGAATGAGCCATAAATAAAAGGCTAAGCACCATGGGAAGAGCATGGTGTCCTTGGAGCTATGGGACCCACAGATGACTAAAAGTGTATTCTGAGGCTACATAACTAATACTGAGTGTCCAAGAAACGGAGTCTGATGGGTGATTTCTGTTGGAGCTCAAAACATGAATATGTTGATGGGAATGTGGATAGTAAAGGCAAGGCTCAAGAGGGTTCAGGTAGGATCAAGGACTACACTGGCAACTATAGTAGAGGACATGCTACACTTTGTCAAAAAATGTGCCTACATTTTATCAATGTCCTGAAACTTTGCAAGAGACTGAAATTAAGACCCATGAACTAATTGATGTGGTGAAGCAAATTTCAATGAAGCCCAGTATTCAGGGTATGGCATGGGTACTGATAACTGCTTTTTAATAGAAAGAATCAAGGCAAGCAAGAAGTAGAGTAGAAAAATTTGAAAAACTTAAATTTTGGCTCAAAGGAAACCATGTGTAAAGTTTGAGTCAATGGAGGTGTGATGCTGACGACATTATTAGTGCCATTGAAAAGGAACTAAGTACTTTGTACAGGGACAAGAAGAAAAATGCCTTGAGGGTATCTCAGGAATCAAGGAGACCTCACCCATCTCAGGATCAAAGATGCAAATGTATACTTTTCATTTGATAAGAGAATCCCAGCCCACTTTCTCAAAAAGGGCTGCCTAAGGAACTGGTTCTCAGTGAATCGCTTCACTGTGCTCCGCCATCTAGGCAGGTACCCAGAAGCTGCTATAGCTATGGTGCCAGGGGGCTTGGCTACTATTTTCACCAGCAGTAGACCTTGGCATCATCCACACCAGCACCCAAAATACAAAAGTCATGCATTCAGAGAGACTTTCAACTTCAAAAGACTTCTTCAAATGAAGGTGTAGGATACTAGACAAGGAACCTCTGGATGGGCAGTACATGAATCTGTGATGAAACTAAGGTACAGCAGTGGTTCTGGGAAGTCAGAAATAGTAGGAATGTGATATGTCTACCAAAGAAAACTTCAGGGTATGAGCAGAGCCAGTCCAAGAGAGAACCCAAGTGGGTGATAGCCAGCAAGGCTATAAGCGTGGGTTTGTCCTATCTTTTTGAAACTTACATTTTACCACCATGTGCCACAGATGTTTGATACTGAGCTAAGGACTTAATGTTTGCCCTGATGGATTGTTATGGTTCAATCTTTTTCTACTATCCTATTCCTCCCTTTCAGAATGGTAAGGTTTATTGTGTACCATTGTATTTTGGGATTATGTAATTTGCTTTTGAGTTTTACAGTTTCACAGCTAAGAGTTTGCCTTAAGTGTCAGAGACAACTTTGTCTTGGACTTTTGAAAAGTTTTGGAACTGTTGAAACTTTGGTGAAAGAATTATTGCGTTTCAGTGACACACAGATGTGCCTTGTTAGGCTATTATCATATTGTTGTGTTTATTTGTAGTTAGTATGGTTTGAAGCAATGTGTGTAGATATCATGAAAATTGGTGGAATGTGGCAGTTAAGCATGTTTTTGTCAACTTGATTGGTTTATAATCTGCACAGGATACTGGTTGAGCACACTTCTTAATATGTTTCTGGGTAGGCCATAGAAGCATGGTCTTGGTGTCCAGATCTGGCCCCTTACCCCTTCTTCACTGGTGAAATTTTTGTTTTGCTTTCTAGATAACATGATCTAAGTAGCTTTGCTCTGCTATGCCCTTCCACTATGATGTTCCTGCTTTGGACCCAGGTTCCCATGGACTGAATTCCTGAAACTGTGAGCCAAATTGAACCTCTCTTCCTTTAAACTGTGGGTGTTTGGTATTGTGTACCAGCAACGAGAACGTGACTAACACGGGAGGTTATCAAGAAACACTGAAACAAACAGACAGGACAATAGTAGATGTTAATAGGTGTGTAAATACTTATTTATAGTGATAATTTAGAGGTAGCTATTACAGGAGTAGTTTTTCATATGCATATCATCAAAATTAGCCATCTGTCCTAGGATGCAGGCAAAGGGAAGCCGAGTGGATTTAATAACGTACAATGTTGGTTGATTTATTCACTCTCTTAAGTAAACATCACTTTTTATGTGCTGTAATGAGAAAGCTTCATTCATTCAAAGTAGTTATTAAATATGTTCCATTTTTCAAAACAATATTGGGTACAATGGCTGTAAAAGTAAACATCATGGCCTTTGTCTCCAAGGAATCAAGATCCTCATAAAAAGATCCAGCGATCCAAACAACAAAAAGTCAAGATACATGGAAAAGTTGCTGAGAAAATATCCAAGGTATATTGAAAATAGACAATCTGCCTGTTGGGAGAAATTTTCCCTGGTCTCTCATGTTTCTTAATGTCCTGTCAACAGGGAGACTTTTATTCAGCACTGCCCTTTAAGGATGTTTGTATAGCAAACACCTTAGAAGTTAAGAGTGCTTCTTTCTAGAATAGAGAGATTGTTTCTTTACTGGAATACTAAAGAAAATGTTTCCTATCAAGTTAAGTGAGGAATTTTTCCTTGTAGCTTTTTGAAAAGATAAAAATTTCCTGAGCTCAAGGTTCCTTTCTTGTGCAGTACACCTACAAGCATAGTGTCATAGATGATTCCGCGCTTCCCTACAGGATTTGCAGGACAAGAAGGACCAACATGGGCAAGAAGTTATACTGCCTTCTGTGCCATGACTAAAAATGCTCCCTTGTTTCTGACTTGGAAGTTTTATATTTGCTGAAGATGAGCATGCAATTGAGATATGTTGTCTATTTTCTTTTTCTTTTTTCTTTTTTTTTGTACCAGGAATCAAACTTACAGCCTTGTGCTTGCCGGGCAGATGCTTATACCACTGGGCTATATCCCTGTCTATTTTTTTGAAAGTTGCTAATATGCCAGACCTTTATAATTCTTGATTTGATGATGATATGAAAATTATTTAAGCTTTCTGGTTTGTCATTTGAAAACTTGGGATATAAATATTCACCACACAAGACTATTGTAAGAGATTGGGGGAAGCCAGACTGGGCCTGAGAGTAGTAACAAGAAGTCAATTTGCCCTTCCTGTGAACCACAGCAAGCTACATGGAGCCTGGAAGAAGAAACAAGCCAATTTGCCCTTTCCATGAGTTGGCAGAAGCCATGCTGGGCCTGCAAGGAGTAACAAGACGCCAATTCACCCTTCCTGTGAGCCAACCAGGGAATGGGCTGGGAGATAAGACCATAAGCCCCCCCAAGAGAGCAATCAGCTCATTCAGAGGACAAGGTGAGTTGATAGCAACTGAGGTACAAAAACAACTTAATGCTTGTATTGTTTGATTGACTTTGCAGGCCTAAGGCCAATAGTCTGAGCATCTATTAAGAGGATAACAATATGCAATATAGCAAACATGGGGAATTTCCTTCTGTCTTGTTTTTGAAATTCAATGTTGTTCTGTTTTGCTCCATTTTATTGTTTTGTTTTACTCAGTGTTCTGTTTTGATTGGTTTTATTTTGTCCTGTGTTGATTTTATTATGTCTGATAGTATGGGCAGCAATTTTGAAGAAAACAAGGGGCGTTATGGTAGCTACTATTGATTTTCTATTATCCTATTTTGAAATCCTGTATACTTTCACTGGTTCATTTTGATTGGTTTTATTCTGTTTTATTTTATTTGGTTTTATTCTCTTTAAAATGCACTTTCATTTTTTGTTTTGACTGGTTTTATTCTTTTTTGTTTTGTTTGATTTTATTATGTCTGATGTTATGGACACCTGTTTTGAAGAAAAGTTATTTTGCAGAGACATTATGGTAGCCATGTAGATTCCCTATTATCTTGTTTTGAAGTCCTGTATCACTTTCATTGTTCTGTTCTGACTAACTTTATTCTGTTTTGTTTTGTTTGGTTTAATTCTCTTTAAAATTAAAAAGAAAGAAGATTACTGTAGGAGCCAAATGGGATGCCAAAATTGTAACAAAGATTGTTAGCTGTTTCTTAACACCTATTCCTATGATCTTCTATAATACTGAAAGTTTTAATTTGTCAAAGACTATCAAACTGATTTTTTAATAAAATGTGTCTCCAAACCTTCCTTGAACCTAGATTTGATCACATAATAAAGATCCAATCAATGGGTTGTGAACAAAAGTTATAAATACAACTTGTAAATGATGCTCTTGAAAAAGAAAGAAATTCTTTCCCCATTCTCTTTCGTTCTCTCCATTGCTTGAAATATAGACATGGTCGTTAGACATCGTGTTGGTCTTCTTCTTGCCATGCTGCCCAAATTGGTGACATGTACATAGTGACATGTATACCACCTTTAGAGGAGTAAAGGTTTATTTTTGGTTTATGGTTTTAATCTATGGTTGGCTGATTACAAGGCAGAAACATCATGGCAGCAAGGAGGTAGAATGAGAGGAAAAGAATAAGAGAAAAATCATATCCTTCAGTGTCATGCCCCAGTGACCTACTTTCTCCAATGAAGGTCTACCTCCTAATAGCCCATTCAACTATGAGCCCATCAAGTAGATAATTGATGAGGTTAGTACATTTACAATCTAATCACCTTTCTAGGCCTCTCTGAATCCTGTCAAACTGATAAGTGAGGTTAACCATCACAGATATTTCACATTTGGTTAGAAAAAACACCATGAAAAAGGGGCCTGTAGCCTCTTTCTTTTTAGAGTTTCCATTCAAATCCTGCACTGCTATAGACCAAGGATATCTATAGTTTTCGCTTGCCTGGATTACATTGCAAGAAGGTGTTGTCTTTGGCCTAATAGATAATATATAACGCATAATATAGTTAAATATACATATACAAGTAAACAAAACTTTCTTTATTTTTTAATTTATGAAACTGATTTATGAAATAATGCCCAAGTTTAATAATTAAATAAAAACTCACATGCTTCTTAATAACAATAAGCACTGGTTTATAAACAGATACACACATAGGTAGGTTAAAATAATATTGTTGATAATTGCTGCCTTTTATTTGTCAAGTTGCACAAGTGCACATAACATTTGATACATGAGGTTTCATTTTATTGACTGTGAGGGGGCACAAGAAGAGTTAGCATTGTACTGCTCCCCTCCTCCTCTCAGTGACCCACTGTTGCCTGAAAATCCCATCTTGAGCACTGCACAATGGAGTAACAAAAAGTATCACTAAAAATCACATGATAATATTAAAAGTTTTCAGTCTCGTGGGACAACATTTCTAGCTGACCAGGGCCCATGAGACCAATAGGTTACAGGTTGGACACACCTGATGTTATGGTTTGTGTCTAGTGGACCTCCAAAGCCTCACACACACATAGGTGGGGCATTTGAGAGTTGGTTGGATCATGATGTGTGATGCTGCATCTAGGGTGTGTGATACTGGGATTAAATTGTGAGATATTAAATTAGTCTACTGATTGGAATTAGTATAGTTCTGGGTATGGCTGAATGGGTTTACTGAAGACAGAAGCTCCACCCTTCACGTGTGTGGCACCACCTATTAGTCATTATTTGCAAAAGAACAGATTTAATGCAGGACACAGAAATTTATCAGAATATCTTACACTATTTGCCCACTGAGTCAAATGTAGAAGAGTGCCAGAGATCTGTCTGCACACTGGAGATTAGCTAGCTACCCAATTATGTGATTATTTTTCAAAGATGTTGAATGTTGGCAAATCTTTAAGATTTATCTGGTTTATGGATTCTTACAAGAATGTTGAATTCCATAGCCAAATAAATTAGAAACACACTGAGTTGAAGTTAAACATGATTCTTTATTATAGTTGTTTTCAGCACTAAAGAATTTTAAGAGAGGACTGAAAACAAAATGCTCCTCAAACTTACTTGAAAATGGTGACTTTTATCATAAAACTTCCAGTATTCATGCCTACTAATGTTCTAGGAGACACAGTTTGGGAAATGTGTTTCAGTACCTGTTAGTTTTGAAGATATCTAACCAGTCCTCCAGGAATGTTTAATCTGAAATAACACCTAAAGCATTTCACCAAGAAGGACATTTGTTGGATATAAACAATTGAATATTACAGTAGCTCAGGAGGCCATGGCAGAAAGATCAAAAGCTTGAAGCCAGCCTAGAGAACTTTGGGAGACTTCCCTAATCACTTTCTTCTCACTGAGACAAAGTACCCAATACCCAATACCCACAATCAAATGAAGAAAAGTGTTTTGGGTCACATTTCAGTTGATAGTCTGCTGGCTCCTAGGCAGGAGGGCATGGCAGAGGAGGGTAGTTCTCAGCATGGCAGACAAGAAGCAGACAAGGGTGGATCCAGGGAAGGAGAGGACCCCATTGACTTACGTCTTCCAACCAGACTCCACCGCCTGACTGTCAGCCACCACAGCACTCCCATTGTGCGGTCACCTCCTACAAGCCCTGCCTCTGAGCCCATGAGGCTCTGGGTGGATATTAAGATAGAAACCGCAACAGGGACACTATCTCAAATTTAAAAAAAAATTAAATTTAAAAGAGCTGGGAATATAACTCAGTGCAAAGGTTCTAGGTCCAATCTTGAATACCAAGGGGGAAAAAAGACTGAAAAAACATGTAAGCATTACACACACACACACGCCCTTATTCACAAATAAGAACTGAAAGCTACAGTATGCCAAAAACCACCTGTTATCAGTTTTCTTTGATTCAGAGTTTGGTTTTCTACTTTTGCTCCAAGGTATGAGTAAATAGGACAAAGATGGAAAAGAATCAAAATTACAACCGTGAGTTCACTTGAGAGGAACTTCATGAAGAAAGTACTTGCCGGAACGTAAGTGGTATAAATATTAATCCTCATAGCAAGAGGGGAGGTTGGTGGATGGTTTCTTTGTGGAGGAAGTTCATGACAATCTAAGAGGCAAACTGAAAGGGGTCAAAACAGAATATGTAATGTCAGAATTCTATGACTTTGGCCTTGAGAGTGTTTAATTTGGCAGGAGCTATTTTCCATGAGTAACCAAGTCCTGCACTTATGGGATCAAATGGCAGTATTAATCAGAGCCAACAGTTAACGTTCCAACACTCTCCAAGACCAATGTGAGGAAAAGCAACTCTATTTAAATGCTTTGTAGAGAAACACTTCATGCAGAATCCTTGGAGGAAAAAAATTAACAATTACAACTTCGTGCCAAATTTTCCTAAAGTTTTCTCAACAGTACAGTTAATCCTCTGTGCTGGCAAAAGCCGCTTTTCTTTCATTATTTATGTCTGTCTTGGCAAAGGAGTCCTTAGGTGCAAAGGAGACACACACAGAAGTGTCACAATGCACTTCACATTGTCACTGTGGTGACAAGTTTTTCTCCAACTGTCAGTTCCAATGATATTTCATTTTATTTGATGCTTTACAGCTTTGTAGTGAGAAGTGGCAGGCATGCCTTTTTATTTTCTGTAAGGTCTTCATTAGTAACAGTAGTAATGAATTACTTTAAAGAAAGAGGGTGCAGAATAAATGTAAGCATTATGGGCTGCACATAGGATCACCTATTTGATTTTAAGAATTTTCGAATGATGGAAAGGTACAGAGAAACTTCCATCTCTTCTATGCATGTTGGTCACATAAGACACCAAGGTCTGTGTGCATAGTTTCTTCATTTTCTTCCACGGGTTGGGTCATTACCAGCCTAACAACCTAAAACACAAGCCCAAATTGTATCTCCATGTCTATACAATGAGAAGCTGACTCTCTTGTAAGAACCTGGAGAAAAATCTCAGAGCAAAATAACCTGTTTCATATATCAATAGCAAGATTCCCCAATGCTCAGTGGAACACTACTTCTGGAGCATGATAATAGACACAGTGAAAAGTTTAAGACTTTCGTGATAAAAATCTTAGCTTGGAGAACACCACACTATGTACATTAATCAGGTTTCTTTTTGTAGGGCTTCTGGAGCCTTCCATAAAAGATGATGTACAATGTGAGACTTCACGGGAAAAGGAAAACACAATTTCCTAAACTTCCTTCACAGAAACCTGTTATGGGCCCATGTAATTTCATGAATCATGTATTTTGGAAAAGAATAAAGCCCATCAATTAACCCATAAGTTTCATATATAATGGGTATGTACCTATAAAAACCAAATTTTCGAGAAACGCTGGCTACCCTGACAATAGGATCAAAGTCACTTTGGGCTACAGCAAAGATGGACAGCAAGCCTTGTGTAATTCCCACCTCACTACATAGACTTTCTCCCTTTTCTCCTATTTGAGACAATGCAAGTGGGAAATAATGATATTATGACACAGTAGAACTCACAATTATCTCTAAAATGTGAAATAAAGACTCAAAAGGATTGACACTGCATTGTTGACATCTTCCACTTGGGCATTGCACCCCAAAATGGCCCTGTCAGTGCTAACCAGTGATCCTGACCCTGCAGATCCTGAAATAGGGCTAAAGAATTCCCATGGGCTTGGACTATTAAAGACTGTGTGTGTGTGTGTGTGTGTGTGTGTGTGTGTGTGTGTGATGACATACATGTACAAATGCAGGATTGAATTGCTGGGAGGAAACTCCAGAAAAAGGAAAACAAGTCATACTTCCCCAGATCTTCAAAGCCGGCAAGAATTTCAGAGACTGACATATCTTTGAAGCTCTCTGAAGTGTGTTTTACCAGGTTTTTAAATGATCACAGGTCATGGACACTAAGATTTGATTGTACAAATTTTTGTTCTGTAATATAGAGAAGTCTTCACTTGATATTTTGGTTTACTGCACCTGGAAAAATATAGTAAAGAAATATCTTTTTACCTATAAGCTGAATTAGAAGTAATATTTTAAAAATATTAAACTCATGTAGAGGCATCTTAGCATAGTGATTAAGAATTGACACTGTAGACCATCCTGTCTGAGTTTAAATCTAAACTTTGTGCCCTGAGACAAGTCATTTATAAAAGTCATGTCAGGTTGTCATAGAATTCAATGAGTTCATTTCTGAAAACATCTTAACTTTAAATTTTTTTTCCTCCAGCACCAGGGATGGAACTCATAATCTCACGCTTACCAGGCAGGCGCTTACACTGCTGAGCTAAATCCCTGGCCCTTTTGAAAACACCTTAACACAGTACCTGATAGTTAGTTAATGTTTATTATATTTGAAAATATATTTTCAATACAGTTTTCATTTTCTTTTGCTCGTGTCACAATTATCGGAAGTTGCCCCACAGTACACCTCAGGGAAAGTTGGCAAGCTGGTGTCCCCAGGAGAAAGCTGTGACATGGAACAGGGGAAGTGGAGTACACTGGAAGAAGCAGGCACCTGCTGCACTGCAAAGGGAACAAAAGGAAGCAGGCGTGGATTTGCATGTTACGGGTTTCTCCTCCCTCATATAGGAGTACTCCAGAAGAGTATTACAGAAGGGGCTGGGGCGTCAGGTTACAGGAAAAACAGAGAGTAGAACAGTTTCTTCCTCATTTCCAAGTGGGTACTGTGGGAAGAATCACTGTCACAGATGCTTCCCTTCCTTGCATAAAAACTTTGCTCAGCCCATCACAGTAGACTTAGTAATGGTGGCATGGTTAGGCCAGTGGAAGCCTGCATGAGGCTCCCCCTGTGTTCCCTCTGCTCCTCTTGAGCACTCTAAAATTCCGGTACCATGTGGAGGCACATGCAGACAGTGCAAAGGGAGGTTTACTAGGGAAGTTGTGATTATATTAAACAGACAGAGCTGGTAACCAAAGTTTACAGGCTAGGCTGCCTCAGCTAGCTTTGGCAAGTCACAGATTCCTCTAGCAGGGAGCAAAGGAAGGACGCATCTGAAGGCTGAAATAAAAACAAAAAACAAAACAAACAAAAAAAAGCAGTAACCTAAGTAACCTGATAGTGCACTGAGTAGACTTAATTTTCTTATGAAACTGAGTTTATAACCAGATTAGCTTATCAGAGGAGTAGGTGTTTGAAAGGAAGATCAGATGCGCCATAGAAAAATTTATAAATACATTTTTTACACATTGGAGCTCAGTGTGATTTAAATTCATGTCTCCATTACAGAAATATTCCCTCAAAAGATGATTATTGATAATCAACAGCATGAAAAATGTATAAGATACGTAAAAGAGTTGAAAGTGAGTCAGACAAGGGTGGTACTTAGATCTTGAGGAAAGAAAAGGTGAGTCCGGTACAGGAAAAGTTTGCTGAACTACAATGTGATGTGTGGAATTGGAGGCTATCTGAGCCTCACGAAAAGATATTCAGCCAAGAGTTAGAGATGTAAGAATGGAGCACAAAGGGAAGAGAGATGACAATATTTGAGAACTCATCCAGTGAGAAGTGAAGACTAAAGCCACACGGGTGGGACCCTGGCTGGTGCTGGCCGGAGAACACCACCAGGTGCAGGCCCACAAGCAGGGCCCCCACGAACCCCTGCATGCACAGAGGGATGCCTGACCTCAGGACCCAGGCTTTTGCCAAAGATCTTATCCTGAACCATGTGGAGACTGTTACTCTGGAGCTGCGTGACCCTCAGCATTCTCCTCTGGTGCTCCCTCATCAGGCCACAGTGGGTTCCATCCTTTTGTCCATTCATTGCAGCTCTCAGGAGAGTGGACAGGCCAGGGTGATGATCTGTGAGAAGATGAAGAATGACCGAAGAAGAGTCTGAATCACAAATGGCAGAGTGCCCAGGATTGCTGTTTGCAAAGACCAAGTATGTGGATTCTGACAACTTAGGCAAAGACAGACACAGCATCACATCCACTTGGGTTGCACAGTCCACTTTGCAAATACCAGAGTTCCCATGCATAAAAGAGAAGCCAGAGGTGGGGAAAGATGGGGGAGGAGCTAAAGATGGTGGAACAGTAAGCAGCAGAGTAAACAGTCTATCTGAGAGAAACAGTTCAGATGCTGGAATATAACATCATGGAGAGGAGAAGAAGGAAGGAAGTGGGTCCCCTGAACCAAGGAAGAATCTAAAATATGAATTGAAGCCCACAAAGAGAATAAAAAGAATTTAAATGAAGAAGAAGGTGGTGGCTGGCAGTGCCTCAGACTGGAGCCGGATTCACCCTGCCAGAAGACCTGCTGAGCCTGGAGACATGCAGTCACGGTTGCTGTCATGGTCGCAGCTGCGGTTGACCCTGGAGGTCTCTGCAGAGAGGCGCAGGAGGGAAGGAGAGTGGCAGACGCAAAGATCTGCACTGGCGGTTGGTGAGTGCTTGGAATTCCACCTCACCCCCACACCACGGGAGAGAGTGGTTGGCCAGGCTCCACCTTGGAGTCGGGCAAGTTGCGCCCTCCCGGGGCCAAGACTGCTAACTACTGGCATCAGCGCCAGGTTGTGGGAGGACCTGCGGAAGTTGCCTGAACCGAATCCAGAAGAAAAAAACCAGTCATTTGGGAGCTCCAGGTTGTGGGCGGACCCATGGAATCTGATTGGTTGGAGATCGGCTCCCAAGCCCATTTCAGACAATATCACTAAACAGCTTAGATTCACAGGGCCTGACCAGCTCTGCTCCTGTGCAAACCCAGGGTGGCTTGGTGCCCAGTTTAGTGCAGAGACACAGGCAACCAACATCAGATATATGTAGCCAGCACTGGCTAGAAAAGACAAACAGCCTAGCTTTGGAGAAGTTGTGGCCAGTGCTGGGGTGTCTGGGACCACACTACTCTGGGGTGGAAGAAATCAAGAATATGCCAAGACAAAGAGGGTGAGGGCAATCTCTGGCATCCAACCCAAGTGGCACAATTCCACAGAAGAAAAACATGGAGATCGAGAATTGCACACCTGAAATGTCTGAAGTGCTGTCAATTGAAGTGAAGAAACAACTTCAAGAAGCTATAAGAGAAATTAGAACAGAAATTCTATCCCAGGTAAAAGAAGAAATGAAAACCATAATAAAAGAAATACTAAACATCTCTAAAGAAGACACAGATAAAAAAATTGAGGAGCATAGGAAAATGAGGGAAACCATGAATGAACAGCGTAAGAGAGATTTAGAATGCATGAAACAGATTCAAAGAGATATCCAGAAAATTAAACATTCATTTGATAGCTGGCATGTTGACATGAAGGAAACTAAAGAAAGACTTTTAAAGCTTGAAGACAGGATTGCAGCCTATGACCGTGAAAGGAAAGATCTCTTAAAAATAACAAGACCTCAGGAAGTAACAATTCAACAGCTGGTGGACAACTCAAAGATGCATAATTTAAGAATTAAAATGTGAGTGAAGAAGCAGGTGGCAAGACAAATGACATCAGGACCTTATTTACAGATATAATTTATGAAAACTTCCCAAGCATAAAAAAAGAAAATGACATTCAAATAAGTGAGGCATATACAACTCCAGCTAGCTGTAACCAAAACATATCTACACCCAGAAGTATAATAATCAAGATCCCAAAAATTCAACTCAAGAACAGAATATTAAAAGCTGTTAGAGAAAAGAAACAGATCCCCTATAAAGGAAAACCCATCAGAATCACAGCAGACTTCTCAACACAAACCATCAAGTCAAGAAGAGGCTGGAGTGAAGTAATGCAAGTCCTGAAAGAAAACAACTTCCAATGCAGACTTATGTACCCTGCAAAACTTTTTTTCAAAATTAATGGAGAAACAAGATACTTCCATGACAAAGAATGACTCAAGGAATTCATGACCACCAAACCAGCCCTACAAAGATTATTAAAGGACATTTTAGAGAGAGAGAAAAAGGACCACAGTCTCAGGATCAATGTCAGAGGGGGACCATCAAGTGGGACCTGTCAATTGAATGGAGAGGAAAAATAAGGAGCCAATGGCAGGAAAATAGCATGGCAGAGACAATACAGTGCAAGAGGGCCTCAAGGCACCAAGAGAAAGAAAAAGAGGCATAGTGGATCACGAGACAGGATCCATCAATATGCTCTACGCAAGAAACACATTTAGCTAGAAAGAAAATTCATAGTCTGAAAGTCAAAGGAGAGAGAACAATGCCCTATGTGACAGCGAGCCAGAGGTGGGGGAAATAGGGTAGCCTGCCCATTAATTGCAGAATGGATAAGAAAGACATGGTATTTCATGGGGTGGAAACCTACTCAGCTATAAAGGAAGATAACCTCAAGGCTCTCGTAGGTAGATAAAGGCAACTGGTAATAGTGCTTATGGATGTAATGGACCAGAGTCACAAGGGTGAATTTTGTGTTGTCTTCATAGCATAACAAACTAAAGGTGTTAGCAGGATCCAAAATGCACAATACATATTGGGAAAGTCAAAGGGGCAGAATTATCTAAAAAGGGAAAGAAATGACCACTCTTAATCTATTACCATGATTTGAAATTCAGATTGTATTCATTGTTCTGATTAGTTTCATTTCATTCCTATTTGTCTGATTTTATTATACTTGATGGCATGGACAGCTATTTTAAAGATAACAAAATATATAATTGCAGCCATCGAAGATGTCCACTTATCTTGTTTAGAAACCCTGTATGGCTTTCATTGCTTTGTTTTGATTGATTTTACTCTATTATGTATGGTTTGATTGTAATATGTCTGAAGGTGTAGGCAACTATTGTGAAGATAACAAGTATTATGGTAGTCAATGCTGTTTTGTTAATATCTTGAAATTCTGTATTGCTTACATTTTTTTGCTTTGTTTGTTTTGTTTTGTTATGTTTTGTTTTGTTTTGTTTTGTTTCTGCTGTTTTAGTTTGTTGTATTTTGTTTGATTTTACTTATCCCTGATGGTACGGGCAGGTATACTGCAGATAACAAGAGGCATTATGGTAGCCTTACTGAGTGCTTTTTACCCTGTTTAAAAGTCATGTACCATGTTCATTGCCTTGTTTTGATTGACTTTACTCCATTTTGTTTTGTTTGATTGTATTCCTTTCAAAATAAAAAATAAAAAAAAAGACTAAAGCCACACGGGTCCCAGAGAAGAGTAGGTGGTTAAGGTTACATTCATTTACTTGTTCAGTGAAAATACACCAATCCCTCTTTGGTACAGTCATGGAATTCAGAAGAAAGAAAGGCAGATCTAGAAGTGGACATGGAATTTCTTCAGAAAAGGTCCAGAGTCTCTCTATATTGTTCCCTCTTATAGCAGAGATCGCTTGGGCTGGTCAGTTGCTGAATTCTTCTCGTTATGCCTAGGTATTTGCTTTGACCATAATTTTCAGTCTGCCTGACATGAGGATGGCCATGAGTACAAACTCTGTCCAGTAACATGGACAGACTTTTGTAATGTAGATCACTGTCAGTACAGACCTATATATGCCATTAAGTCTATTTTTTCTTCTACATAAAAACAAAATTATTTCTTCCCCCAACTTCTAGGTTAATAAAGAAGACAAATTGAGACGTTGGATTGAATTACTATATGGGCAGAGTTCTCAGCCATACCAAAGTGCAAAGATGACAATAAAAAGATATAAGTGAGAAATATCACTTTATTTTAAAGTTATGAGTATTTATAGGGTACAGAAATTGTTTCAACAGCTCATGTTATTATTTACCTAATTAATACAAACCAAGATTGATTTGACTTACTAGTTCATGCTGATCAAAACCAGTGGGAGATTAGGGTAACTATCAGAATGATAGCTTATTAACTTGATTTTACAAGTGTATGTCACTCAGACAGAAATTTTCACACTGACATGATCCACGTATGTTGAATCTGTTGAAAGCCAAACAGAATTGAAAGCCACTTTATGTGCTAGTAATGAGAGCTTACTGCACAGGGAGTAGAAAAATGTGAAACTCATACATTCCTCATATTCTTAAAGAAGGGCTTCCTCAAGAAGAATGAGAAGCTATTTAGGAAGCATGAAACCAGAACAAGGGGAGTTGGCTGGAACTAGGGCCTTACAGCAAATAGATAAGAAATTGTAAAGCACCCATCTCTTGAGATCACATCTCCAGTGTGACCGAAAAAAAAAATTGTGAACCTGATAACTAAAGTTCCTTATCAGACAATCCTTGGATAAAATCCAGTGCTATGATTGGGATGTATGTTGTTCCCTCCAAAACACATGTTAAAATCTAGCTCCATTGTAGCTGTGTTGAGAAGTAATGGAATCTTTAAGAGGTGTTATGGTTTATTTTGACATGTCCCCCAAGAGCCTTTATAGGTGAGACTTTTGAAATGTGATTAGATTATCAAGGTATCGTTTTCTTTCCTTTTGTAAATACCAATCTTATAGTCCCTTAAATTGTGGTTAGAAAGGGAAAATTGAAAAGGCATTTTTGAAGTTTTCAAGGAAGTATATTACCTGGTACCATCTTACTGTTGGGCAATAGAAATAAGGAGGGCACTTGCCCTCCAGGGACTGACCTACAGCCTTGCATGGGACACATGTAAGCAAACATAGACACACCCAGGTTTCCAGTGCAGTGTAAGAGAAAATGCAGGGTCAGCTACAAGAAGCAGCATACAGAACAGTGTGGTTAACTCCTCTTGCTTGTTGGGTGTAAGAGGAAATAAAGGGATGCTTCCTATAAGAACTGACGATGATCTGCCAAATGGATGGAGGTTTCCCAAAAGGGGAAAGACTAACGGAAAACTCTGTAAAATGGGTTGAAGTGCCCATTCAATGGCAAGCAGTTAACTAGTGGGCAGAGTGCAAGCGGGAGGCATCATTAGAGAGAAAGGAGAGGCAAGCCTGATGAATAGAGGTCTTTTGCCATGAAGAATAACGCTGGATTCATTTGTAAGGGCTGTGGTAGCAACACACCATGAGCTGGCTGACTAAAGCAACAGAAATATGTTGCCTCTCAGTTCTGGAGGCTAGAAGTTCAAGACAAGATCAAGGTGTGGACAGCATTGATTCCAAGGCATGTGAGAGAATGATCTACCGTTCCTCTCCCCTAGCTTGCAGCAGTTGGCTGGCAATTTCCGGCATGTCTTGGCTTGTAGAAACACTATCCTACCTGATCTCTGATTTCATGTTCATACTGTATTTCCTTGTGTGACTGCCTGTGTCCCAAATTCCCACTTTTGTGAAAGATACCAGTTATGCTGGATTACAGACTACACTAACGACCAGGGTTTCTGTGGGGATTAAATGTGATTATGTACATAAACTCTAAACACACAGTAGGCACTTAACAATATTAGCATGAGAAACTGGGTTTAGTCCCATAATAATGACATCTTTAATATGTATGCTACTTAATGCCAAAGGTGTTTTAGACAGGCATTATTCTGTTTCCTAAATATACAATATCATAGAAAGGTGACACTGCGGGAGGCTGTTTTTGCCTCCCACCATGTGCAGAACTTGTTAAATTCCACATTTGCTTCATGTGACCAAAAACCTATGGAAATGCACAAGCACAAAGGCTGAGAATTATGACTGCGAAGGAGGATTTCAAAACATTCCCTGCTTGTGCTTCCTGGAAATTCAACTCTGATTTGACACCTCATGAATCTTTTTCTTCTAGTTGCTTGGTGTGGGTTTAAATGTGGTAACTGATCTGCCTGGGAGAGCAAAACAAAAGCTTGCCTTTCCCTGTGTATCTAGCTGTTGGAGTAGTTAAGAGGTAAATTGCTTCTCCTTCCACTTTTCTTACCACCCAAGAAATGGCAAAGTGACTGCTTTTCCTCTGCCATAGATGAGAACTACTTTAGACACCATGTAAACTCTCTTAGAAATATGTTGTCACATTTCATGGCACATTCAGATGATGCTTGAAATGAGCATACACATTGCAGCTCATAGTATTAAGCCAAAACAGTGCCCCTGATCAAGGTTTATGTTTTTTAAACTTTCCCAGTCTCTGTACCCTTGGATTAGTGAGATTTTGCTGATGTTCTTTATTTATTTGTTTGTCTTTTTGAGACAGGGTCTTGCTATGCCATTCAGGCTGGCCTTGAACTCACTTTGTAGTCCAGGCTGGTTTTGAACTTGCAACGATCCTCCTGCCTCAGCCTCCCAAGTGCTGGGATTACAGGGGTAAGCCACCATGCTGGGTTTGCTGATGTTCTTTAAGGAGTCCTGAAAAAGATCATTATTCTTTTAGGTGAAATTCATTTAAATAATGTTTCTGAAAGACAACTATTCTAAGCAAGCTCATTGTCTGCATGCTAGTGAGACAGTACTCAATGTCATTTTTTCTCTTTGCTCTCAAAACAGCTTTACCATATTTTCTATCAGTCCTGGTCCCTTTTTCTGTGGGATTAAATTTTCTGTCCTTTTACTTTGCTTACCCTCAGCTCCTCTAAGCTTATTTATAAAGTGCCTGTTTGGAGCAAAGGGAAAATTCCCAGGCACTTCCTGTCATCTCCAGTTACCCACATCATAGCCACCAGCTTGTCTGTGTTGGAGACCATGATGCATGAGGAAAACCCTCCATTCTTGGCTTCTTTAGGTGAGGACTCTCTTGAGTCAAGGACCATGAGGCCAATAAGTATCCATTTGCTTCTTCCATCTCCTGCTGTTTTCCTGGCCTCACTCCCCACTACTCCTACTTACCTGATTCCTTAATTGGCTTCTGAAATATCTCTCTTCCATGTCAACATCTTTGTTACATTTAAGTCTCAAGGAAAACCCTTGCCCTTGAGTTTCTGGATCCCCATGGGTCACATTGCCCACAGAAAAAGTCCAAAGATCTTCACATATCTTTCAAGATCTTTCAAAGGTGTGTTCAAACGACTGTCCGCAAGCTCTTGTTTCTTGAGATCCTTCCACGTGGAGCTGTCTTTCCATAGACACCTGTATCATGCTGTGTATTTGATTACTGTCTTCCTTCTGCATGGAAAGCAGAGCCTCATGTCCCTCAGGGCTCAGCCTAGTTTTTCTAAGAAACTGCTCCCTAGAGAGCTACTTTCCTAGCTTCCATAGCACTTTTTACTTTATAACTCATTAATTTGTGTATCTGCTCAGCTTCCTTCTGGACTGTGAATTCCTTGAGCATAGAGATGCATCTGATTCATAACCCAAAGGTATCTGACACAGGTTTGTCTACAAACAAGCACCAAATACATATTTGTGAATGACCGAGTGCCAAAGCACTAGATGAGACCTCAAAAATTTTCACCGTGCATTGTGTGCCCAGTTACAACATGCAACCACTTTTGTATAATCAACACTTCAGGCAGATCTGCCAGATAATTTACCACCCTGGAACAGCTCTCTTTTGCTTTCTCTCATGTTTTCTTAACACAATCTCCCCTGACAATAGTCCCTTACTCTAAAAGCAAGATGTGCACATGGGAAAGGAAGGAGGTGAGTGGTGTTTTTCTGTCTGATTTGTCTTGCTATTGCTTCAAGTTCATTAGTTGCATTTTGTTTTATTATTGACAGACTAATTTACCTCTCAAGTACCTTGTGTTCTGAAAACTCTACTGAAATGCATCTGAAAGTCCATTACGTTCTTGGTGTTATAGGCCCAGAAATCAGTCTTGATTTAGGATCCTGTGATTTTCTTCCCATGGGATGCAGAAAGGTTCCACTTAGTTTGTTTTCCATACTGTGGACTACCAGGTTCCCAGCACAGAACTGTCTATGAAGAGAAGCTAATGAAGGCAAGCACCCCGACAGCTGTGCTGCGTGTCTTTGTCTAGATATGTGCTTGCACGTGTATGGATGTGTGTGTGCAAGTGTAAGTGTTTGGATGTGGAAAGCAGGGGAAGGCTGAGCAAGATTCTGGATGATAGCTTAACAACCATGAGTGGAGAAAGAAAGAGGTTTTGTCTTAAATATCGCTGAAAAACAGATCTGGAGTCTAGATAGCTACAACCAGCCACAGACATTAATCAGGAAGCAAGTGAGCGAAGCATAACTGAGCCACTATGTCCTCAGACTGCATATTGATGTGCCGACTTCCTCTTCTTTTTAGTGTTTCTTTTAGCAGTTGATAGTCTTTATTACCTTCCATTATTTGAATAAGTGACCTAGGAGATAGACAAAGGAAGATATATAATATAATTGGTGTATCCTTCCCTCTCTTCTTATTCTTTTTCTATCCACTTCCCAGTGTTCAGTGCACTCCCCCTGGAAGAAATTCAGACCATCTTTTGGTTCAGGTTTTTGTCTCTCCTTTGTTTCTCTGACTATCTTTTTTAAAGTACTAAATTAATGAGTCATTGTTATTTACAGTCTTAATTTATTGCTGAGAAGTTTCTTTCATAAAGAAAATGCAAGGTGAGTAACATCTAGATTACCTTGAGTCTCTGATCTTCTGATCTTCCTTCACAGTGATGCTGGTTAAACATCTGTCTGCTAGTGGTTGTTAAATACTTGGATATGATTGCTCTTTCCGTCTCAAGTTGCCCAGTGCTCTGAGACTGCCTTCGGCCCCATGCCATGGCATGGTCACCCAGCAGCATCCCTAAGACTGTCCCCGGAGGTGCCCTGCACTTCGTACCTATCTTTGGTGTGTGCTCACAATTGCAATGTTCAGGCACACAGTTCCGTCTCCTTCAGTTGGACTAAATGGGCAGTCTGATAAATTCATTCAAAATGAAAAGGATAAATATGGACTTCCCTTTCACCTTAAACATGTATTTAGAATAGGAATCTTAGCTAACTCCAAGAAGAAGAATGTAGTACAATATATTCTATTCAGACAAATTGTGTGTGTATGAGAGAGACTGATAGACAGACAGGCAGGTAGGCATGCAGAGACAGAGACAGAGACAGAGAGATGCAGGATAAAAAAATGATGAAATCAAGGGGCTTTGGCATCCTTTAAATTGTACCATAGCTATGGTCGGGCATTTGAACTTTAGGAACCGTCACAGGAAGGCACTAAGCAGGTACTATTTGAAGAAGGTAAATATAGAGTCCTGAGTAGTGAAAATAGTGGCAAAATAAGAAAACAGTAGAAAACATCTGCAGTCTGTTGGTAGTATGAAGACCTCACCTCTGACACACACACACACACACACACACACACACACACACACACCCCAGATGGCTCCAGTGGTACATCTGTTGCTACTTGTCCCTTGGAGCTGGGACACTAGCAGAAATGGTATTTATGAATCTGCTAAGCACACTATTCCCTTGATAGTCAGTGGCATGTGTGCCTTATACATCATAGGAAAAAATTAAGTTGTTTTCCAAAAGTTAGCAGAGTTGCACACGATTTTGTCATATACATTCAGCTAAATTTTTAATATGCCAGTTCCTTCCATAAGGAGATCATTGGCTCCTTAGTCAAGTTCCCTGTAAAGTTAATAAAATGTGAAATCTATTTCATTTCAAGTAATGCAAAACTTTTTTTTGCTAGTTTTTTGTGAAGTTTTATAATTAAAGTCCTGATAAATGTCTCAGACTAACTAGTGGCAATGATGCCAATGTCAGTGTTGCAGTCTGTCTAGGTTATTTACGAAAACAGAATTTTGTACATTTGAAAAGCACGACAGCTAAAATTAAGCTAATGGTATTAGATTAAAATTAGAAGTATGGAATTAAAGGTGCTGGTGGGAAAAACAAAGCTCATCACTGAAATCTTCACTCTCAAAATTCAGTCCTCAAAAATTTAAATATAAGAGTAGAGCAAAGCAAAATAATTGTTTCCTGTTAGTTGTCATTTTTTGCCAAAATTTCTTTAGCGAAGGTAATAACCATGTAAAACATAAGCCCTTTGAAAAGCACTTGTATAAAAATAACAATACCATATTTCATACAAACGACTGTATGATTTCACATCAAATATTTCATTTTATCCTCATATGTGTTCTGCAGTGGATTTTTCTCACCCTTATTTGACATCTAGGAAACAGATTCTAGATAAGAAACTAGGGCTATACTTTACATTTTTTAATTATCATTTTGTATTACTTTTCATCGTTCACAGAAGGAAAGTGGGAGGGCAAAAGCTCAGGAATGGTTGAGAAAGTTCAAGTAGCAGTCCACGTTTCTTAGGTGTGATATGTTTCTGGTAGTAATGCGTAATTTAGGAGTTCAAGTCTGGATTTTTCTCCACCTTTAGGTAATTTTCTGGCCACAGATTTGGTAGTCTAAAATAGTGTTACTAACATTTAAAATTTTAAATTCTTTCAATAAAGTAACAAATACAATTATTATAACAAAAAAGTAATTTTAAAAATGCTATGTTACATAAATGCATACCTACACTTGAAACTTACTAGGATAACCTTAACATATTATCAGGCCAAAGTTTAATTTGTCTTCCAACTTTCAGCTTTCTGAGTTAGCACAGGACTCTAATACTTGAGGTTTCCTTAGCTTAAAGATTCTTTTTTAAGATATAGAAAGTTGTTAGTTATACAGCTAGCACTAAAATACTAAGTTCATGAGAAGTTTTTTGCCTCTTTTTTGTTAATTTGGGTTTTCTCAGCTTTCACAATGGAAATATATAGTACTTTTACAACAGGAAAAATGTTTTGGGGATTCCATTTTTAGATAAGCAAATAAAAAATAAGGTGAAAAAGAATAGAAAACAAAAAAACAAAAATTGTCTAGTGTAAGTCACGAGAACCACTACATTTTTGAACTTCTGTGACTCTTGTTGAGGCCTCAGAACCAGTCCATAGCCTTCTGTGAGAGTGACATTTCCATAAAAAAAACTTGTGTTCTAATCGTCAGTCACCGTGGGAGGAGGCTAACTGTGGATCTGACCTGAGGCAGCCTCCATTGAGGATAAAGATGGTTCTGTGCGCTGAGGTATGAAAATGCCACGGAGCTCTGATGGCTGAGAGCTGGCTCTGCCCTACCACTGGGAGGGTGGTTAGCCGTAATAAAGTCCATAAAGCCTGAGTTGCTGCGTCTAGTTGCAGCTGGAGTGTGGAACTGCTGAAGGAAGATCCTCAGCTAGGCTATCGTAAGGATATGCCAGCCACAGGCTGGTTTCCCTGAAGGGCATGGATGAGACTGAAGGACAGTGAGGTGCAGCGAGATGGCAGTGTGGAGAAGCTGGAGGGGGTGAAGTCTACCTGATAGAGTGGAGTCCTGCATGGGAAAGTGAAGCCAGGGTACCCTTCCAGCTTAGCTAACTCCTGGAAATCAGGCTGGTGGAGTGAGCAGGGACGCTCACTTCATGACAGGCATGGCGTTCTCTCATGCCTCACTTCTGAAATCTGGGACAAGTGGTGAGACTAGCCATGTCTAAAAACGATTGGGTGACAGGAAATGCATTAAAATGTGGAATGGAAATACACAGAAATTATTGAATTATGAATGCTTTCTTTTTTTCTGTTTTTTTTTTCCTATAATTTCCAAGTCATGTACAAATTTCTTTCACAATTAAAAATATCAGCGTGTTATAAAAGTTAGTTTTGTGTTTGGTGTCAGCCTTAAAGGTACTGTTCAGTCCAAGTGTATTTACAGTTTCTTCTAGGATTTCAGAGCATGGAAGTTTTCCTTTTACTTCTCTCAGGATGTGTGCTGAGAAAACCAGCTCGTTTGGAGCTCTTATTGCTCTCTTTCTACACAAAAGAAGAACAGTGGAAATTAAATTGCATCATATCTGTACTCAGTACCCCTCCCCTTTAATAGCAATGTCACTTTCGAGCGACCCCCAGTCAACAGTTGTCTGAAAATATTAAATGGAAAATCCTAGAAATTAAATAAAAATTCTTAAATTTTAAATTGTGCACCATTCTGAGTAGCATGATGGGCTTGTGCAGACCCATGCAGCCCCACCTGGGACATGGGTCACACTTTTTTCTGCTGCCTGTTTGTCAGACACTTAGTAACTTTCTCTATTATCAGATTGACTGTTGCAGTATCCCAGCCCTGGGTTCAAGTAACCCATATGCAATAGTCTAATGCTACATCAGAATGCCTCTGTGATTCACCACATTCATCTGCGGTAGGCAATATATTGCCTCACACTATCACAAGAAGGATGAGTGCCATACTGTAAGATATTTTGAGAATGAGAAAGAACATAGTCACAACTTTTACTACAGTGCGATGTTATAATTGTTCTATTTTACTGTTAGTTATTATAGCTATCACCTATTGTGTCTAATTTATAAATTAAATGTTATCATAAGTATGCATGGGAAGAAACATAACATATGTAGTGTTCAGAATTGTCCACGGTTTCAGGGATCTACTGAGGGCTTAGACCATATCCTCTGTGGATAAGGGAGACTATTAGAGGAGGCAAAGCTGATAGCTATTTTGCAAAAACAAATTATAAACTAACTGTTCACAGTACCCTTCAGAAAATCTAGAAACATCTTAAGTTTCACAGCATATTTAAGGACTCTATACATATTTTCTGATGAATAATATAATCAATCAGTAAATTAATTTCTTACCCAAGTAATTTCATGCTATTTCTTAAAATATAAACATTGATTCCATAGCAATAGCTCTTCCATTCAAAATACTTTTCAGGAAAATAAGCTGAAGAATATCTAGAAAAATTCCCAAGGCATGTACTACATTGTAGTGTAATGGTGTGTTGTGAGCATAGAATAATCACTGTTTTGAATTTTCTCGGTAATGTTTTATGATTTGGGATACATGCAAAAATGGTAGCATTTCAGAAAATTGGATTAAGCAGAATATATTACTCCAATTAATTTTAATAGTTTCTTTTTGTTTTTAAAATTATAGCTACCACAAAATTTTAAATTGTGTATGTCACCCATACCATTCTTTTCCATTGGACAACACTATTATAGCATAAATATTTTTAATGGGAAAAGAGCTTTGAAGCACAGTTTTAATGCAATTTTATTACAATAATGAAAATATCCTTACTCTTGTTTCTGCTGTACTGTAACTGTAACTTCTGCTGTACCGTACTGTAACTTCTCATTTCTTGTCTTGATGATGGAATGATATGGACAGGAAGAAGATAATAAGGTCAGGTAGCAGGATAAAAGCAGAGCCATACATACAGATTGAAGAGCATAGGTTAGAGGTTCAGGGACTAAAAATGAAAGGGTTATGTTTAGATAAAGGGCTTGCAAGGTGATGAATGTATCGGAGCAGAGAACACAGAATATATGAACTGTCATGAGTCTCTGCATATATATCCAAAATGGAATGACTGATGCTCAAAATTCTGTGAGCTGGTGCAATGGAATATGGTATTTTCAGGTGAGGCTTAATGATTTGGTATCTAATAATCCTAGGGATACTTTTTCCAAACAAGATGGGCCATCTGCACCTGAGGTACTTTTCAAAATACCAATCTTAACCAACTGTCAAAACCTTGATTAAGCTGAATGATATACTTATACACAGCCAAAATAAATTGTAACCATCCATCTGAAAGCAGTCAGGTCAACAACTGAATTACATTTCAGTCATATGATCCAGCACCTCATCAAAAGGCCCCACTTAACCACAATTATGTACCATAATCTCAATTATTTTACTCAAGATATGATATAAGTAATACATGTGAAATGTTTTTGCAAAACAGACATTGCACATTGGATTTCTCAAAATCTCTATGATTTTGATCCACATCAATAATTTGCCTTTGTTTCTCTACTCTGTAAAAACACTTATTCTTTCCTCTAAAATTAATATCTTTTCTTCTCTCAGACAAAAAAATAAAATAAAAAGAACCATGTTGCTGCCCTTTTGTCTAGGGTAATCATAAGCTCAGATTAATTTAGTTCTCAATTGTGAAAATAATCTAATTTCTGTTCTTTCATAAGATTATCTTTCTCAAGATTGTTTGCCCATTCACTTATTTTTTTTTGAAATATTCTTGGTGCATAATTATAATAGAAACTCTTACTGGATTAGGTCTTGGGGCCAGCTACCTTAGCCACTACCCTAAACCCTCAACTAGACTGCGTAACCCCAGGGAAAGCTTTAGGTCTGTCCTTTCTGAGATTTAGCTGCATGTGGGTTTTTCTGATGGAATCACTGGAGATTTCAGAAGCTAGCCTGAATAAAGATATACTGTATGAAGAGATATCTGAATACATTCCAGCATTAATTCACAGGAAGGAAAATATAGCTACCTAATTTTTTCTTTACTAATGAAAGTCCTACATAAAAATATTTTTTTTTCCTTTTTTTGGACTACTGACAGAAATAAGGAATAATTTTCAGATGGGCAGTTTATTAACAAGGGTCTTTGGGACCAACCGCTCTGAACAGAGTCAGATGTAGACCTGGAAGGACTTGACCAGTGATGTAGTCACAGCAAGGAAGCTCTGCAGTGGGATGGTTCATGAAACCTTCTACAATGACCGGTCATCGTACACAGACCATTCCTATAGAGAGTCTGACTGGGCGCCGCTCAGTCTCTTCAGCTGTGATCATTCTTCGGTGGAAGCCAGCATTGTCTACTTGGTAGAGCAAAGCTCCTTGTAGCAGCAGAGGTGCAGAGCCCCAATTCATCACACTGCTTTACTTGGGTAACTTGACTGAGGTGCTGTATTAAGTGATCAGGCGAGTGGTTTTGGGGTGCCTCCTATGTGCCAGCAAGGACACCTACAGCAGCCTGTGCCATACCATGGGATGGGAATTCAGGAGCAATGTGAGTGCCTAGGAGGGCCTGGCAGGAATTGGTGATTTGATGGCAGAGGAAGGAGGGCTGTTTCCTGGCGAAAGAAGCATCCAAGTTGAGACTTGAGTGGTAGCTTGGAGCTAACTATTTAGTGTGTTCCAAACAGGGGCATAGCAACACAGGGCTCTTAAATGAATGTCACTAAAAGCCTTCATATAGGGAAAGACTAGAACAAAGATAGTATGTCAGTCAGGGTTTACTCGAGAAACAGATATGACATGAGATATACAAATGTATAAGAAATTACAAGATTGGCTTACAATGGTCAGCCTCAAAGTCAGATGAGGGAGCATGCAGAGGGTGTCTACATGCTGAAGGGTCCAGTCCAAGGTCTGGAGTTTACTGTAGTGTCCCATGCAAGTTCGTATCAGGAGGCTGATGAGTGTAGCACTCACATCATCTGCCTGCCTTCCTCTTGCACAGACTGAGGATGTTACAAAATAAGGACCCTGGCCCCCTGTTGAACCACTTAGTTAAACTTTTGGCTTCTGAAATTGACACCATGAACAACAACCCAGAGAAGTAACTGCTTTTCCTCTACACCCCAGGATGTA
>RJWT010007349.1:0-27748 GCA_004365215.1 Cuniculus paca | reverse complement strand
GGGGAATGCAGTTAAGGCCCTCAGGGCTAAGCAGTGAGAAGGAAGAAATGTCTAAAATGGAAAAAAATCCATTTGAAAAAGTTTGGCAACATCGTGCAACACCTATCGCTCCCAGAGTGTGTTGCTGTTTCACCTGCTTAAAATCCGTACTTCAGTATTTCCTGCCTCTGCTTTACGGCTGGCTACCGCAGGCAGATCTGTTCACCTGCTGGGGTTAGGGCACCATTTTTATCACTCTGTGTGTGTGTGTGTGTGTGTGTGTGTGTGTGTACTAGCTCAATTCAAAGATTGTATGTGTGTGTGTGTGTGTGTACTAGCTCAATTCAAAGGTGAACCCAGGACCTTTGAATTGAGCTAATCCCCAGTCCTTTTATATTTTTCATTTTGAGACAGGGTCTCACCAAGTTCTCTAGGCTGGCCTTCCTCCTGCCTCAGCTTCCCGAGTGCTGGATCGCAGGCCTGCATGCCATGCTAACCTTGAAACAAGGGAGGAGTTCAGCTCTGGTGGTCTGGTGCAGTGCGCGTAGCTCAGGGAGCCCCCACCCGGGCACTGTTGCAGGCATCCAGGAGAAAACAGTTCGGAGCTTCCGCACTTCCTGCCGGTCCAGGTGCAAGCGGGGGTGGGGGGGAGCCTTTGGCAGGGAAGAGTCCTGCCTCAGCCTCCAGAGCACTGGGGTTGCAGGCATGTACCACGAGGCCTGGCCAACACTGCCTTGTTTGTAGCTGCATTTATTCTATTGCTCTGCTTAGAACCAGATTTGAAAATGGGGGGGGGTGTCAAGATTAAAACCAGAAAACTTCACAGTTCCTAGGATGGCTCTGCATGTGGTGTTTTTCTGTGTATTCTGTAGAGCGCCGTAGGGTCCAGGATGTTGCTCCCCGTCGGTGTCTGTGATGTTACCGCTGATGCTGGCATGACTTCTCCATGTCGCAGCTCTCTCTTTCAGAGCATGGTGATAACCAGATCAGCGATCCTGTGACCGTCGCAGTGGGAGAGCGCGCACCTGGTCGAATGACTGCACATTCATCGTCTCTTCCCACAGATGAGGCACCAAGCAGGGAGAAGTGACTTCCCTGGGTTACTAACTAGTGCTGACTGGAGGCAGTTTCAAAAGCTTGCATCTGTGGAACTGTAGAAGTAGACAAGGTGGGCCCTGTTAGCATATTTTATGGGCATGAATATACTGCATTACAAGTTACCCAACTTAAATGGATCTAATTGACATTTCTTGGGAGGCTGAGGCAGGAGGATTGCAAATTCGAGGCCAGCATGGCTAACTTGGCAAGACCCTGCCTCAAAATAAAATGGGCTCAGCTGTAGCTCCCTGCTGGCCTTGCCTAGCGTACAGGAGGCTTTGGGTCCCAGTCCCAGTACTGAAAAGGCTAAAAGGGTGCGTGCTGTAGAGGTGCCTAAGCTCACAGTTCCAAGCTAAGGCCTGGGGTGGGAGCTGGAGGAGTCGGGTCTGTGATCGCTTGGCAGCAGCCCTGGGGGACCAGCGGTGGCCTTAGGCGAATGAAGGTGGGGTCTTTGGTCTCCTTTTCCTGCACCGTGACCCCCTCCTTGGTCCTCTGTCCTCGGGGGAAACCTCCGCCTTTTCCGCTGTTTCCCCAGCAACCTAAGTACCATCCTCGGGACTTCGTGGCCGGTGTATTGATGCCACCAACCCTGGAAGGCAGAGTGACCTCAATATCGCATCCGAAAGCAGTGATTCCAGCAGCGCAGGCAGCCGCACAAGCGTTCAGCCCGCTGAGGACTGCGGTGAGAAGGCCCGCAGAGGCCTCATCGGGCGATCCGAATGAGCACGTGAGCGTGTACCACAACACATGCAGTTTTAAGAAAAGGTTTCCTGGATGGAAAAAAAAAAAACGGTAACAACCATGGATTGCTCTCGGCGTGGTCTGCACTTGGTCGCTTATGTGAGCCTTTAGAAGAGTTGCGATTTTAGAGCTAAGAACTGGAAGGGTCACTAGGTGGCGCTGTTGTTCTTAACACGCGGCGCGGAGCTGTGCGCGGCGCCCACGGCTGGCACTTTGCCACAGTTGTTTCACAAAGAGAATTATACGCGAAGTCTATTACAGTGCAACTGGTACTATCCGGGAACCCCAGATTCGGTAGCAGCCGTCAGGGCTGCTTCTTACAGATGCCTCAGGCAGATGCTTCCAGCCTGCCCCCCTCTGTCCTTTCTTCCCTCCTTTCCTTTTTTAAATTTTATTTTATTAGCCGGGCGTGGTGGCTCACGCCTGTAATCCCAGCACTCGGGAGGCTGAGACAGGCGGATCGTTGTGAGTTCGAGACCAGCCTGGGCTACAAAGTGAGCTCAAGGCCAGCCTGAACGGCATAGTGAGACCCCGTCTCAAAAACAGGGCTGGGGATCTAGCTCAGCGGTCTAAGCGCCTGCCCGGCAAGCGCAAAGTCATGAGTTCAATCCCCGGTGCCGCTAAAATAAAAAAATAAAAATAAAAAAAAATACAATTTTATTTTGTTGTATTTTTTTGAGACAGGCTCTCACTGTAGTCCAGGCTGGCAGTTCTCCTGCCTCAGCCTCTGGAGTGCTGAGATCACAGGTGTGCGCCACCGTGCCCGGCCCCTCCCTTTCTTCCATCATTCCCATAAAATATTCATCAAGTGCTGAAAAAGCACCAGAATTCCAGTTAGGTCTGGTTGCTTAGACTAAAGAAAGATCTGACTTTCTCCACTACCTGTTGCTCAGGCTGACCTCGAACTCTTGACCTCGAACGACCTTCCTGCCTCAGTCTCTTGAGCAGCTGGGAACAAGGCTGAACCATTTCCTGGGTCATTTTGAGCAACTCATTACTGTTATTATTGCTTCCTGGGTCATGTTCCACAGAGATTATGCTCATTATACTTTACTGATGGAATCTTTTTTTTTTTTCTTTTTTGTATTTTGGAGACAGTGTCTCACTTTGTGGTTCACCTGGCCTTGAACTTACTCTGTAACCCAGGCTGGTCTCGAACTTGCGGCAATCCTTCTGCTTCAGCCTCCCAAGTGCTGGGATTACAGGCATGCGCCACCACGCCTGGCTAAAACATTGTACTTATTTTAGAACAAGTAAAGCGATCTGGCCTGTGATCTCTGTTAGATTCCTAGCAGACTGTCGACAGCTGGGAGCAGGATCCATTTGCTGAATGGTACCGTGGAAGATACACTCCCAGTTCTCAACTCAGAAGACTGAGGCCCGAAGGGCCTTAAAACCTGCCTTGCAGCATCTCAGCCCGAAGAACCCGCCTCCTGCCCCAGGCGCCGGCTCAGTCCGGCTCCTGCCCTCCCCGCCTTGTCAGGCCGGGCCTCCCGCTGGACCCCAGCTTGTCTTTCTGTCCTTCAATGGCCCTCGAGCTCTACACCTTCACCGTGTTCTTACACCTTCGAGACCCAAACTTGGAATGAAAATAAGAATATACAAGCAAGCCAGGCTGTAATCGCAGCGTTCTGGGAGGCTGAGGCAGGAGTATGCAAAGTTCCAGCCCAGCCTGATACACTTACTGCAACCTCCTCAAACGTAAAAGAGCCGGGGATCTAAGGGGAACAGGAGGAAGACAGGAGAAGCTGTAAACAGAGAAGCCCCAGGGCACAATGCCTCCCAGTGGGGGAGCAAACAGAACTCTACCGCCCAACATAAATCAGTGCTTTGGAAAAACTTCTCCAGCCAGCGCTTCTACAGCTCCGGTCTCGGCCCCGCCCCCTGTCCCAGCCGGTTCCGAGCGCGAGGGGGCTGCACAGCGTCCCGAGGCACATCCCGCTCAGGGGCTTTTCCGTCCCCTTCCTGAGTAATGAGAGGCCGTGCGTGGGTCTGTAACCCGACGGGAGCGGAGGGAAGTCGGGGGTCCTGCGTGGGGTGGGGTGGGGACCCGGGAGTCCAGGCTGGACCTGCGCTGCCCAGGTGCACGGCCGCTGCCGGATGCTTCCACCGCGGAAGATGAGCGGCGATGCCAGAGCTGGGAAATGAGCGCGTCCACCCTGCGCACAGCCGCGATGCTCAAAACGCCTCTCTTCGGCTTCTATCCATTTTCACGTGTGCGTGGTTTTGTTGAGATTTCTTTCTTTTTCACCCCATACCAGTCGCCTTCCCCGCTTTGCCACTTTGTCTGCATACAATCACAACGGCCCTCAGTTTTGAAACCTTACCGTTGCAGTCGTCTTTTATTGGAAAACACATTGGGTTTGGAAAATACAAAGCTATCGCCCTACTTTCCTTGCAGCGGGCTGAACTGGAAGTGGGTGGGAGATGGGTGACCTCTGCCTGGGGGAGGAGACAGGGAGCAGCGAGGGAGGGCGGACAGGCAGTGCGGGCTGCTGGGTGTCACCAGGTGCTGGGTGTGCCACACCCTGGCCTTGTGCTTCCTATGACACCAAGGCCAGAAACGTGGCCCTGTTTTAAAACCAAGTCCAGCTGCTCCAGTGTAGCGTGGTGTGGTGCGTGTGTGCACACGTGTGTTCATGCACACCCATGTGGCGATTTTAAAAGGTGGGACCCACTGAGGACGCTGGGACCCCACACGCCTCTCTACACTCTCTGGCTGCAGTGATTGGAGCAGCTTTTCCTCACCAAGTGCTCCCGGCCATGATGCCTCGCTTTGCCACAGGCCCAAAGGGATGGGGCCCAGTGGCCACGGCCTGAACCCTCTGCAGTCGTGAGCCAAAGTAAACCTCTCCCTGGAAGTCATCGACCTCTGATGTTTGGTCTCTGCAGTGGCAGCATGTGGCTTGGGAACCCCGTGGGCTTGGGGGCCCCTGAGGGCAATGCTATAGGAAAGACAGCAAGGACGTGGGGCTCTAATGCCCCCTCCTGCCCCTGTCCCTGGAGGCCCACATACCTGGGAAGATGGGAATTAAAATCAGAGAAGTTTAAGGAAGCGAATGGACAGGAACAAGATCCCGCTGCAGTAGGCGGGGCGGGTGGGCCTCGTGCTGTGACCCTCGGGCTCCGCTGCCTCATTCACTTCCTGCTCCCCCTCCGGAGGGCTCCTCGGTTTCCTAGGACGTCAGTGAATCTAGGCCTCTCTCCAGTTTCTCGAGGATTCTCCAGCTTGATTGTGTCTCCCTGTTTGCACACGTCCCAAGACAGACTGAGAGAAACCCGCACAGAATCAGGCCGTGGACAGCCGTGCCAGCCCTCGCCCAGCCGTGCCAGCCCTCGCCCAGCGTGCCGTGTTTGGGTGGCTCATGGACTCACCATCTCACAAATGCAAGTTCACGTTGCAGGAAGAGTTGATCAGAAGCAAAATGAGAAGCAGCACTGGCATATCAGGGACTGCAAACTGGTCAGCGTGGTAAAAGCCTAAGACGGAGCAGGACAAGGCATAGGAAGGGAGATCGGGTTCGGGCGTCACGCAGAGTGAGGAGGGTCCTACGCAGGAGAGCTGTGCGATTTACTGGGGCTGGTGTTTCACAGAGATCACTGGAGAGAGGCATGTGGTGGCACATGCCTGGAATCCCAGCACTTGAGAGGCCGAGGCAGGAGGATCATGAGCGGGAGCCAGTGTGGGCTCCACAGGGAGTCCAAGGCCAGTCTGGACTACACAGTGAGCCCCTGTCTCCAGAACAGCAAGAACAGCACTCGTTGGCGGTAGTAGATAATACGTACAGGGCTGGGAAGCAGGTCTGAGGTCACACGATAAGACGGGAGGTAGGAGGCCGGCTCAGCAGCTCCTGCCGTGCTCCAGCCAAGGCACGAGGCAGTGTTAAGGTGGTAGGCCCCGCAGAAGAGGACAGAGCTAACAACAGCAGCCATCACCCTATGATTTTCCTCCCCTGATAAACAAATTATTACATGGGTTACTCCAAAAGAGCTTGGAGAAGTGGCCAGACAGAAACTCTGCACGGGGCAAACCCAGACCTTGGCACCCTGCTGCACAGCTGGATCTGAAATGTCCCTCGAGGCGCACACAGTGAAGGCTTGGCCCTGGCCTATGGTGCTATTGGGAGGTGGTAGGAGCTTTAAAAGGCGGAGCCCAGCGAGAGGAAAGAGGTCATTGTGGGTGTGGCCTTGAGGGGATTGGAAGAGCGAGGGTGCAGCTCAGTGATAGAGCACTTGCTAGCATGTGCCAGGCACTGAATTCAATCCTGTAGTACTCCTAGTGCCAGGAGGTGAACAGTCCCCTCCACCGCACACACCTGCCACGATGTGCTGCTTCACCACAGGCCCAAGAGAGTAGGGCCAAGAGATCATGGACTGAACCCTGTGAAACTGTGAGCCAGCAACCTTTCCTCCCTATTAGTTGATGATCGCGGGTATTTTATCACAGAGGCGGAAAGTCGACTAACACAGAGGTCCTAAGTTAGTACCAAATACACTCAGGCTAGCCAGGAGGATGAGCTGAGTTGGCTGGGGGGGATGAGAGGGAGGAGGAAGTGCTAGTGGGGACCATTTTGGCCCGGTTTCATGGGGCAGTTGCCCCTGCTGGTGAGTGTCCCGGGGCCCCTCAAGGACCTGACGTGGAGCACACACCATGTGTGTGGGGAGGGGGCTGTGGTCACTCGGGTGCTGGCTCTTGAGATGGGGCGGGTGAGGTGTAGGGCAGAGACAGGATTGCAGACTGGAGCCCAGCCTGGGCCACCCAGCCATTTAGTGAGACTCTGTCTCAAAATCTGAAAAAGGGGCTGGGGTCGTAGCTTAGAGTGAAGGCCTCGAGTTCAGCCCCCGGCACTGGGAACACGGAAATAAAGCTCGGCAGTCAGCTCAGTGTGCAGTGCCTGCCCGGCGTGCACGAGGCCCTGAGTCTGCAGGCCCCGAACAAGCAGACAAAAGCCAGGGCTGAGTCTGTGGGTGCAGACCTGAGGCCTCGGAAGGGGTTTTGGAGACTGTGTAGGACGATGGTGGAGGAAGCCTCCTCACGGGCGCGAACCCCCCACAGGGCGCAGTCCTAGGCGTCAGTCAGCGCCAGGCCGCAGCGCGGGTAGCAGGCGGGCGGGTGGCGCACACGAGGCCGACAGGAAGGCGAGGGGGTGCACGGCCAGGCTTGCTGGGGGCGAGGCAGCCACTGCTCTGGGAGAAGCATTAATCCCTTCTCAGGGCCTGGCACCCTGTGACAGCCTCGCCCCCCAAGCCCCCTCTTAAAGGTCCCATCGTCTCTGTGCCTCCACGCGCCCTGGGACCAAACTGAAATGCGAGGGGCGCGGGCATCGCTTGAGAAAGCTCTGTCTCCCTGCGTCCCATTATCTGTTTTTTATTTTGCTCTTTATTTGTAATGTGGGTTTCTCATAGCAGAGAAACCGTGTGATATGTAAGCTTGTGTGTCTGATTTATTTCACTTAACGTGATGCTCTCAAGTGCGTCCACTTTCCTACACGCAGCTCAAGTTTCTCCTTCTTTACAGTCACAGCTGCCTCCAGGGAGCCCTCGCAGACCCCTGGGTGGGAAGCAGGGAGGAGCTCTGCCCGTCTCCGGAACTCCCTTCCAGGGAGCAGTAGCATCCTGGGTCAGCCCAAGCCGTCGCCTCTCTAAGGGCATTCTGCTTGTCTCGGACCACTCCCAGTATGTTTGTGTTTGTTGTTAAACGAGTTGGGAAATATTTATAGCTGGGCATGATGGTGCACACCTGTGACCCCAGCACTCGCAAGGCTGAGGCAGGAGGATCCCATGAGTTCGACGCCAGCCTGGGCTGCATAGTGAGAGCCTGTCTCAAAAAATGCAGGTATTGGTAAGGAATAAAGGGCAAGTATGTGGTGTGAAGAGGCAATAAAGATTTTAAAGAAGCATCTGCTGTCCTCTTTGCTGCCACAACTTTAGACTTCTAGGGAAGACTGGCTTTTTAGTCTTAGACTAAATCTTTACTATTCAATGCCACCCGACATGATGCTTTAGCATCGAACTGTTTTGCACGCCTGTCTGCAGGTCCAAGCTCTCTCTGGCCCTAAACGTCCAGCGACGGGGTCTCTGAGGCCGCAGGGGTGCCTGTGCCACCCCCTCCCCAGCTCCTGAGGCTTTCCTGCAGTTGGAGGGGAGCTGCCGCAGTGCCCGCAGGTGCCAGCAGAGGGCGTCGCCCTGGGCAGGGTTCCCAGAAGACACTGCGACCTCGGGGTGCTGCACCAGGTAGGGTCTCCCTACCCCCAGCTTGGATGTCCAGGCCAAAGTCAGTGCCCTGTAAGTTGGCACTTTGAGTCCCCACTGTGATTTCCCCAAAACTTTCAACAAATCCATTTGAGGGTCTAAAGTCTCCCTACCCAAACCCTAATCTTCTTGCAGTCATCCGTGAGCATTTATTAAATAAGAAACCACAGCCGGGTGCGGTGGCGCTCGCCTGTAATCCCAGCACTCCGGAGGCTGAGGCAGGAGGATCGTTGCGAGTTCGAGACCAGCCTGGGCACCTCAAGGCCAGCCTGAACTGCATAGTGAGACCCTGTCTTAAAAAAGACAATAAATAAATAAGAAATCACAATATTTCCATGTCTATTCCGTGTTCGACCCACATCTCTGTGAACAGGTAGATCTAGGCACGGATCCTGAGTAAAAGCCTTGGGAAATACAGAAAAAAATGGAATGATGAGTGAAAGAAATCTCAAAGTCCCCGTGAGATTCTCTTCCTCCTTCTGCACCACCTTCTCTGATCTCTAGAGCGTGGCTGAGAGTCAGGCACGATGAACTATAAAAAGACAAGCCCGGGAAAATGCTCCTCTAAAAGAGATGCATTCCACCTGAGGGCTTTCCCATCATGTTGAAAAGAACAGGGTGGCCAGGAAAGATCTTCGGAGAGACAGCGCGAGCATTTTTTTAAAAATTAATGGTCTGGATTAAAATGGCTCTTCCTTACTCAGTGGCTTCGTCTTTGGTTTGATTTTGTTTTGTTTTAATAATGAAGGCTTGCAGATTAATGTTTAGTGCCAGAGGCCAGAAGAGCTCTTACTTTGGTGATCTCTGGCCCAAAGGCAGGCTGGTTAAGTGGGCCAGGAATTTGGTGGGGGTGGCGGAGACTGGCTGTGTGTGTGGGTGTGTAACTTGCAACAGAACATTATGTCTTGGGCACGCTACTTTTTTTTTTTTTTTTTTTCAGAAAGATCTTGCTCGGTAGTCCAGGCTGACCTTGAGCTCACTATGTGACCCAGGCTGGCCTGGAACTTGCAGGAATCCTCCTGCCTCAGTCTCCCAAGTGCTGGGATTATAGGTATGCACCACCACACCCGTTTGGGCACACTACTAAATGTAAGTTGTACCTTAATTTTTATTTTATTTTATTTTTTGCGGCACTGGGAATTGAACTCATGACCTTGCGATTGCCAGGCAGGCGCTTAGGCCACTGAGCTAGATCCCCAGCCCTGTACCTTAATTTTTAAAAAGAACTGGAACAGGAGTGGAGTTGAGCAACACTGATTTCTGGAGGAGCCCGCAAGTGTCTCTGGTCATCCTCATCCCCATGAAGGCCCTGAGCTGCTCGGCAGAAGACTGGAGGCCGAACTGCGTTGTGCAGGTTTAACACACCACCAGTGAGTCCCAGGAGGCGTCTGGCCACCAGCAGGGACCCCCGTGTGAAGACAATTGTTTCAGTGCATTTAGGCCACTTCAAAAGTTATTAAAGCTGGGCATGGTAGTGCACACTTGCAATCTCAGCACGCAGGAGGCGGAGGCAGGAGGATTGCTGGGAGTTTGAGGCCAGCCTGGGCTACATAGTGAGATCCTGTTTCAAAAAGCAAAGTGAAATAAAACTATTAAATAAAAAAAGAGTAACTAATGACTAAATAAGAACCAAAAAGATGAGATACAAGTGAACAACCTCAGAGTTTCATGATCTCTGAAGCCATTTGCTAACCTAGAAGTTTCTGACGTCCTGTGGCATAATAGAAACAAAGGTTGAATGAAGAGGGGCCAATCCAAGGTTGTGTGGTAAAGCACCTCCGCACACTCACCTGAGATCACCAGGGTGCACGCCATCAAGGAAAGGTAAGCCAGTGGCACACACATGCGCACACACACACACACACACACACACACACGGCCAGGTGGACTGCAGGAAGAGGTATCTTGACCCTGAGAAAGGTAGCAGAATGGAAAGAGAAAAGGAGGGGGAAAAAAAAAAAGGAAAAACTGTGCCTGAGAGAAAGCGTGCGACAGGAAAGGCATCTAAAGAATTGATGCCGTCAGTTTGGAGGTCCCAATGTGGTGCAAGACCTATAAACCAACTTTACCTTAACTTTACCTTTCTCTCAGTGTGAGAAACTGAAGGAGTACATCAGGACCACAGTGTAGAACAGGTATTGAGAAATAGGAAGAAAAGGTTCAAATGGTAAGGGGAACCAGGGAGTGGGGAGAGGCAGAGGAGGAAGGGAAAAGAAAAAAGAGAGTAGAAGAAAAAAAAGGACACAAAGCTTCTGTAAATAAGGAAAGGAAGAAGGGTTGAAAGGAGGGGAGGAGAATGGGGAAAAAAGAAGAAACAAGATCTATCCTGTACAGGTCCAAATTCATTATGATGAATGTGATCATCATGTATATCTAAAATGTACCAATAAGATTAATTTTAAAAAAACAGTAACAGAGACCATACTTTAATACACAAGTGGTATATAATATTCTTCAGGAAATTGTTATTTAACAATGAAATCTAAATTAATTGAAATTTCCAGTCTGTTTGGAACAATTTGCAGACTACAAAATCCAAGTAGTAAAGTGCAAAAATCAGTTTTCTTTCTTTTCTTTTTTTTCTTTTCTCTGTTTCTCTCTTTTCTTCCTTTCTTCCTTCCTTCCTTCCTTCCTTCTTTTGTTTTTGTTTTTTTTGAGACAAGGTCTTACTATCTATTCTAGAGTGGCCTTGAACTCACTATGTAGCCCAGGCTGGCCTCAGATTCTCAGTGATCCTCCTGCCTCAGCCTCCCAAGTGCTGGGATGACAGGCCAGGGAACCTGGCTTCTCATGCTGGCTGCCACTAAATGGCCAACTCACTTGGCTCAAGTCACGCCAGTATCGTGGCCCTCAGTTTTCTTCTTTATGAAATGAGAGGATCTCGGCTTTCAAATTAGGAAACTACAGATGCTTGTAATTTCATCACCTTCTCCAACGGATCATCAGCCGGCTACTTGTCAGGGGCCGTGGGGGGAGGGGTGCAGGTGATTTTTAACAACCAGAAGGAACGTGAGGATAAAAGCAAACAGTTCAGAAGGCGCTGTCTGGCTCCGTGAGCTTCCAGTCCCTTCCTCAGTCAGTGGTAATTAATATTTATCCTTCAAAAAACTTTTTGTGGACATCACATACATGTGTATAGTCTTGAAAATGTTTATAAAAGCAATATTAAACGCTGACTGTATTTTGCCTTTTTTCTATTAACATCTTTCAGCTTTTTCATAGGAAACATACAAATTCAGGTGCACGTTATTTCGTTTACAACACAGTGTATTTAATTGATCTGATGGATGTTCGGGTTATTTCCAGAAGTTTGTTATTATCATTAAGGGTGTAATAAGCCTCTCTCTATGCGTACAACCTGGCACGCATTTGCATTTACAACCCATACATAAATCTCCGTGGAACTACTGGATCAAGCAATAAATGCAATTTCAATTTCGATATTCTGTGTTTCATGACCCTCCCAAAAGTTTTACTCATTCACCCTGCAGCTGATCTCCTATCACAGTGCCTATTTTCTCCACCGTAGCCGGTGGTGGGCGTCGTCAATCTTCTATTTTTTTTTCAGTTATAGACAAAGTTAAATGGTGAGGGCTGCGGTGTGTGCGTGCGCTCCGTCAGTTGCGCCTCCAGCCCCGCAGGGCGGATTCTGAGACCGCAGTGGAAGGCGCGGACCTGCGGGGCTCCGCGCCTGCTCCCTTCCCCGCCTAGGGACCTGCGGCTTGGGCCCACCGAGCACGCCGGGGCGACGGTGGAAGTCTGATGATTAACCGGGTTCGAAGCCGTGCTCCCTTGCCCTGCGCGGGTTTCGGGGCGCGTTCGCCTCCTGCGGCGTCTCCGGGCGTGAGGAGACCACGCGCACCCCTAGCGCCGCGCGTCCGGGCGCAGGAGGCTCGGGACGAGCGGGTTAAAAGGCGAGGCGGGCTGTGCCTCCCTCCCCGAGCCCCGGGGTGGCGCGCGCAGCTGCACACTGACCCCAGGGCTTCAACCAGGTTTCCATCTGGCTTCCCGGAGCCCCTGGCGCGCTGCAAGTCCCAGCGCCGGGCTCACCTGAAACACACCTCCAGATTTTGCAGCTTCGGGGCTTTGAAGATTATCACAACCAACTCACTTTCACTGCACCCGCAAGAACATCCTGATAATCCCCAGAAGTTGTTACAACTTGCTGTGAGCTATGAAAATCAGCATCTGTCTACCATAGGCAAATTCCAGAGTTTGCTTGTAAATATCATTGGTCACTGAAGCCCTTTTAAAAAGCACCCGAGGGTGTATTTGCCACAGGCCCGGTTTTAAAAACAAACACAGTGAAGCTGGGCACGGTAGTCCATACTTGTAATCCCAGCACTCAGGAGGCTGAGGCAGGAGGACTGCCACGAGTACGAGGCCAGCCTGGGCTACACAACCAGACCCTGTCTCAAAACAAACACAGAAATTCTGTATGATGGTTGAAGCAAAAACTGTCACATTGTCTAAAGTGATCATTTAGGTAGAGGAAATATTTAAGAATTATATTTTAAATTGGGAGGTTAAAAGGACATAGAGGAAGATTTCTACATGTTATTTGAACCGGTAAGAGGGAGTAATACACAGGATATAAAATCTAAGCAACCACTGAAAAAGCTTCACAAAGAGATGCATGAAAGTTGCTATAGAAAAATCAAAGGTTTTTTAAAAAACACGAGTCATCCACAGAGTGGAAGGAAAAAGAAACTCATGTTCGTGTTGTTCAGTGCAACCCGCTGATGCAATAAGGCAAGAAAATGAGACATTTAAACCGAGAAAGAGGTGCGAAGCAGTCCTGATGTGGGAAGGCGTTGATTCCCTAATAAGGAAAATCTCAAGGAAACCACAAAAAGCTCCTTCAATTACAGAATGGGCTTAGCAAGATGAAGAAATATAAGATAAATACACGAAAATCAGTTATATTTCTATATACTAACAATGGGCACCAAAATTTAAAATATGATACCATTTGCAATCACTCAAGACAAAAAAAAAATGTAGGTGTAAATCTAATAAGACACATAGAGGACTCATGATAGCTACAAAATGCAGACAATAAAAATCAGAGAGAGCCCAGTGTGGTGGCTCACGCCTGTAATCCCAGCACTCAGGAGCCTGAGGCAGGAGGATCGTTGTGAGTTCAAGACCAGCCTGGGCTACAAAGTGAGCTCAAGGCCAGCCTGAGCGGCATAGTGAGACCCTATCTCAGAAACAGGGCTGGGGATGTAGCTCAGCGGTCTAAGTTCCTGCCCGGCAAGTGCAAGGTCGTGAGTTCAATCCCCGGTGCTGCCAAAAAAAAAAAATCAGGACCAAAATGAATGAAGATGTACACAGTGCTCAAGGATTAGAAGACTCCTGATAAAAAGATCAATTCTCCCCAGATTTATATGCAAATTTTAGAAAGCTATTATCAAAATCTCAACAAGATTTTTGTGGAGATGGACAAGATTAGTCTGAGATGTATATGAAAATGCCAGGGCCTAAAATAGCTAAAGCAACTTTTTAATTACTTAATTAGGGGTGCTGGGGATTGGTCCTAGGGCCTTGAACCTCCTGAACACCCCCCCCCCAGTCAAGAGACAATTTTGAAAAAAAAGGAATAAAATAGAATTAATCTGGCGGCCTATTTTCTGGAGTACAGAGAGGAATAGTGGTGTCTTCTTGCATGGAATACTACACTGTGGTGAAATGGACTGGCAGACACGGCAGGACATGAATTAATTCACTCAATTTTGAGTAAAAGAAGCTAGACATAAAAGGCCATGTATTGTATGATTTCATTTATATAAAATTTTGAAAAATGCAAGCTTAAAGTATTTTTTAAAGATAAATAATTAGGTGATAAAAGAATAAAAGCATGGAATGGTTTTCATAAAGGTCAAGAGACACCAGGTGTGGTGGCACATACCTGTAATCCCAGTACTCGGGAGGCTGAGGCAGGAGGATCGTTGCAAGTTTGAGACCTGGGTTACACAGTGAGTTCAAGGCCAGCCTGAACTGCAAAATGAGACCCTGTCTCAAAAAGGCAAAAAAAAAAAAAAAAAGTAGGTCAAGAAAATAGTTCCTTCTGGTACAGGGCAGAGGTGTGATTGGCAAGGGATTCTTGAACTGATGATATTTTATTTCTTGTGTTTATAAGAAGCTTGCTTTATCGCACATTTATATTCTTTCTTTCTGACAGGGTCTTGCTGTATAGTTCAGGTTGGTCTTACACTCACTAAGTAGCCCAGGTTGGCTGGTCTCAAATTCGAGATAGTTCTCCTCCCTCAGCCTCCCAAGTGCTGGGATTACAGGCATGCACCACCACACCTGGTTATAAATTGTATTTCTTAATGTCTATTTTTAAAAATCCACTCATCACCTTTGAGGAGGAAACCTTGTTAAAGCTGAAGATGAACAAGATAGACGCCAGAGAGGGCCACTGGAGAGGAGAAAGGGTTGCTTTGGCGACAGAGAAGCTGGACAAGGACGTCGACAGTCAGAACAGTTAGGATAGGGCCAGGCATGGAGGCACAAACCTGTCATCCTAGCAACTTGGGAAGCTGAGACAGAAGGGTTGCAAATTGGAGGCCAGCCTGGACAAGGTGGGAAACTTGCCTCAAAATAAAAAATAGAAAGGGCCAGGCTTGTACCTCGGTGGCAGAACTCAGCTTGCATGGGCCCTGGGTTCAATGCCCAGTACTGCAAAAAAGTGAAAAGAAAAAAAATTTTTTTTAAATTGTGGTAGAGACAAGATTAGGAAGCAAAGGGAGGCGAGGAAGCTGTGTGGGTGCTGGTCGTCTGCAGACAGCTGCAGATGACCCCGCCCAGACGTGTCTTTGCCCACGGGTTCTGTGGACCAATCCCTTAGAACTGGACCAGGCCAAATGGCCTGCTTGGCTTCCAGCACCAGGCAGGAGGAAGGTCTGCTGGGAGCCCAGGAACTGGAACCCACTGTCAGCCCTCTGGAAGCTGGGGCCACGTGGCTGGGCCCCTTCCCAGGGTAAAGTGGGCGTCTAGGGCCACAGGCTGACACAGCCTCCTTCCACATCTCACTGTGATGGTCTGGAAGGGGCCACCAGGACCCCACGACCTGAGCCCCATGAACCCAGAGTCAGGAGAGAAGGAAACCAGCTGTGGCCCACGACAGTGGCTCAAGACACCCAGTACTTGCCCTGCAGGGTGACGCCATCCTCGAGCTTGGTGACCAGTGAACAGTGACTCACGAAACAGCCACAGGCTGTGGGAGAAAAAATAGGTTTGGGTGGGGAAAATTCTGTTTTGGAAACAGTGCTTGTGGGCCTTCGAGCTGATGTCCATATGCACACACCTGAGGCCCAGGGAAGAGGGCTAGGCTGGGGCAGAGTACAGAGCCTGTAGCCACAGGGATGCACAACAGTGCACGACCTGGGGCCTTCTCTTTCCTCAAAGCTGACGACGACGAGCTGAGTACAGGAGGCTGAGGCAGGAGGGTCACAGCCATTGAATTCCAGGAGCCTGCTGACACTGGCTTCAAGGCACTAGCCATCCTCTCCTCAGTCGTTTTGCAGTTCTTTGAAAACACAAGTTTTCTAATGGCCTTCCTCTACCACTCTCCAGCTGTTGATTTACACGCGTTTTACATGCGTCTTCCCATGAGTTTCAAGGGGACCCGAGTTAGGACTAGAACTTCAAGCTGTGGATTTAGCTCAGCAGTTTAAGCACATGCCTGGCAATCTCGAGGTCATCAGTTTGATCCCTGATACAAAAAAAAAAAAAAAAGGCTTAGAACTTCATCACATTTTAAATTACTTAAAGCAAGGAGACACCCAGAGATGAAGAATGAGCCAAAGCATAAATAAATGACCTCTCACACCTTACACAGATACACAGAAAATACACTGGGACATGTGAACGTTACTAGGTATTCGTGGTTAATACCTCACTGAACAAGGGCATTTCCTACTCAGCTAACCCTTAGTTTAGTATGTGATACCCATAGAATTGAAAAGAATGTTTATCTAAGCCTGGTGTGGTAGTGCATGCCTATAATCTCAGCACTTGGGAGGCTGAGGCAGGAGGATCACTGTGAGTTGGAGGTTATATACTGTATTTCCTCCAAATAAGACCTAACTGGAAAACAAGCCCTAGCATGATTTTTCAAGATGCTCATAATATAAGCCCTACCCCCAAAATAAGCCCCAGTTAAGATCATCAGCCAGATGGACATATTTAGTTCGTCTGCTGCCATACATGACAGATGCATTGAATTATAAAATAATATTAATCTATAATTAAATATGAATATTGACATTAATATTTAAAATAAATGATAATATAAACTATAACGAAATATTTGTGGATAGCTAGGCAGGCGCCCCGTGCCTCAGGTGATGAATTCATGGGGTAAAATCACCAACAGCTGAGTTGCCACGAGCAGGCTACACAGGAGCGCTCATTTAAGGAGAGCTCTCTCGTGGGGCGTCAGAGATGGAAGCCAGTGGTTCTACAGGAAACGGAGTCACAAGAAATTCAGGCTGGAATTTGGGGTTGGAGAGTTATGACAATGTTCCAGAAGAAGATGACATGATTATATTTGAATAAACGCAAATTTTTGTACATGAATAGGTGTAGCTTTCTGTACACGAGTAAGTGCAGATTTTTGTACATGAAGAAGGGCAGGCAGGCTGTTGTACATGCGAAATAAGACATACCCTGAAAAGAAGCCCAGTTGCATATTTTGGAGCAAAAATTATTCAAGATCCCGTCTTATTTTCAGGAAATACTGTAGTGAGCTCGAGGCCAGCCCAAACTGCTCAGGGAGACACTGTCTCAGAAGAAAACAAAGGATGTTTATATATTTCACCCTTCTTGTGAACTCACTCCTTTCATAAATTTATCTTCCATCTGGTATCTAAATTGGGAGAGGATTTGACAGATTATATTTTGGAGATATTCTTCTATTTGTACACACTGAGTAGTTAGTGCAAAAAAGAACAGACTTTGTGAATTATAGAGGTTTACGAGTTTTTCTTTCTACCCAATAAGTGATTTTAAATAAATTAAATACCATAGCTTTAGGCTCCTCTCTGTTTTAGGAAGTTGTTAAGACATTCCTACTCTAAATCCTTTGGTTTTTATACGAGTGTACTTTAACTTAATAAAACATAATTGATTTATTTAGGCTGTAGAAGAGTCCATGTAAGAACTTAAACCCCATACCCACAGGCTACCCTGTAATTTTAGTTTCTACGAGTACAGAAAACAGCTGTGTTTACCCCATTCCTGGCTGACAAAACGCATTTGTTGGTACTGCCCTGTCAAAGTTACTTTTGCAAATGCAAAAATCTGGGCAGCATTTTAATTTCAAATTAGCACGTGGCCTGAATAACTCTTTAAAGGGAAAAGTGCCAATTTTGTATGGCTACTGAAGGCCCTAGAATATTCATCAGTCAAGGGGTCTGCCAAGAGCGTCAGAGTCCCACAGCTGCCTCCAATGATACCCTGGACCGAGGGGACGCAGGCTGCTGAGAAAAGAGGACTTTAGTTGCTTAGATACTTGGTTTGAAATCCGAACTGCTCAGATGACATTGGGAGTAGGTAGGTTAGGGGCTGATGAAAAAGTGTCTCTCCAGAATAAGCAAAATTCTGAATATTTTTTGGTGGTTGCTGTCACTAGAAAGTTAAGTAGACATTTGATTAGAAGATTGGAGGACAGCTGGGCATGGTAGCACACACCTGTAATCCCAGCACTTGGGAGGCTGAGGCGGGAGGACACTGCAAGTTTGAAGCCCACCTGGGCTACATAGTGAGTTTGAGGCCAGCCTGAATTATAATAGTGAGACCCAGTTTCAAAACAAAACAAACAAACAAAAAAATTCAAGGACAGAGACACTGATAAGGATTCTAAAGACACCCCTAAAAAGGCCAGGCCTGGTGGCTCACACCTGTAATCCCAGCACTTAGGAGGCTGAGACAGGAGGATTGTTGCGAGTTCGAGACCAGCCTTGGCTACAAAGTGAGCTCAAGGCCATCCTGAATGGCATAGTGAGACCCTGTCTCAAAAAGACAAGGGCTGGGGATTTAGCTTAGTGGCCTAGAGCACCTGCCTGGCAAGCACAAGGTTGTGAGTTTAATCCCTGCTGCTGCTGCTGCAAAAAAAGACACCCCTAAAAAGTCTAATTTACAAAGACCAGGTTTCCCAATTGCTCACTCAGTCAATAAATAAAAATTAAGTGTCTAAAATAGTTACTAATTCTTACAGCTCCATTGAAACAGCCCCTGTGAGGGCAAATCCTGTTTTGTTTTTTTTTTCTTTTTAATATATCAAGAGACTGGCAGGCTGAGGCAGGAGGAGCCCAAGTTTGAGCCCAGCCTGAGCAACTTAGTGATTCAGAGAGACTCTGTCTCAGAAATAAAAATACAATGAAACAGAAGAGCTGGGCTCAGTGCAAAGGCCCTGGGTTTGATCCCCAGCACCACAAACTACAACAGTAAGACTACCCGCACATTGCGTTTCATTGTCCAACCCAAACTAATCTTCCCCTTTGTGCTCCCCAGTCTTTTTAAAAAGTCTAGTTGGGTTCTCCGTCTTAACTGCAAATTAGAATCGTAAGAGAAGATTTTTAGACAGATAATGCCCGGATTCACCCACAGACTTTTTTTTTTTAAGATAGCATCTCAGTATGCAGCCCAGGTTGGCCTCAAACTTGCAGAGATCCTCCCGCTTCAGCCTCGAGAGCACTGGGATTATAGGTGTGCACCATCACTACTGGCTACACCCATAAACCTTGTTTTAGTTACTCTTCTCCTTGCCGAGACAAAATACCTGACACCCAAAGTTAAGGGAGGCTCTCTGGGCAAGCGTTTGCAAGACCACCGGGAGGCTGAGGTCCCTGCTGCAGGCCTGGTTGGGGACACGACAGAGGGCTGAGAGGGAGCAGCCAGCACCGAAAATCCACTCTGAGGCCCAACTGTGAGCCACACGGCTGTATTTGGTATTCTGGAAATAGCGCTGGCAGGCCGAAGCAGCGTGCACCCCTATATTTAAATATTTAGGCAGAGGGCTGGGGATTTAGCTTAGCGGCTTAAGTACCTGCCTGGCAAGTGTGAGGTCGAGAGTTCCATCCCCGGTACCAAAAACAAATGGAAAAAAAAATTTTTTTTTAGGCAGTGTTTCCTCGTGTCCTCATAACAATGATATTTGCTATATACTAATACTATCATCTCACAGTTAAAGGAATTGATACCAAAACTTTGTCTGTATTACTTCCTGTTTGCAGTGACCCTGTGAGACAGCCAAGCTTGGGGGTCAAATAACTCACAGTTCTCCTGTCTACTAAGTGAACTCAAGCCTGGCCCTGCACCACTGCTGGAGGTGACACAGGACAACAGGGGGAGGGGCGCAGGGGGAGACTGACATTGCCAAAGCGGCAGCATCACTATGCCCAGAACCAATCAGAAAAGCCTTCCTTTCAGACCTTCGTGGGGCGCAGTTCCCAGGACCAATCAGAAGATGCTGTTTTCACTCCTTCATTTGCATTTCCGGTGGTCACAACCAATCAGAAGACACTGCTCTGATTCTTCATTTACACACAACAGGAAGTCCAGGGCCTGCGGTTCAGGCCAAGTGCCTGTTCGTGAGGAAGGACAGGTGTCCCAGGGCCTGACTCCCTCCTCTGGGACCTCGGGGAGCCTGCGCAGCAGCCGGAGCGCACTCCTTTCAACCTCCAGTACCCGAGCACCTCGCGGCTTCTCTGTGGGTCGTCTCCAGGCCTTTGGTATGACACCAAGGGCCTGGAGGAAGCCTGGGGACCTCTGGGGGAACAGCGAGAAGCACCGTCTCGGGGACCTCGGTCACCTCTACTGCCCGAGACTTTATTTCGTCTGCACGTAACAGCAAACCGCACTGCTGATGCGCAGAAGCAGTGAACAGCGCGCGCTTGCCGTTTTGCACCTCGAGAAGCCGTGGGCTCCCTCCGGTCCCTGCTCGTCCCCCGTCACCGCCGTGGACTCAATATCCCAGGGTCAGATCTTGTCACTAAACGGCCACTGACCCTTCGTCATCTGCTCCCTGACACGTGCTTCCCTACCTGGCCATTTCCAAGGGGCCAGGCCATCCTGGACTCGGAGGGCGAGGCTGTTTTCTGAAATCTTTCAGGGTGGCTGTCACTTTTAACTCTCACAACTACTTATGCCAAATGAGTTCCTGGTTATCTATATGGGGGGTTTCGTTTGCAGATGAAAACTATTTAATTTAAATTTTAAGATTAATATTCAACAGGGTAAATTTAAATCTAATGCTTCCTTAGACTTTTAAGTCCAATTTATAAATTCTGTTTTTCTAAATAAACTTGGGCAACTATTGTACAGAGACTCTGATTTACTGCTGGGGATACAGCTCAGCGACACAGTGCCTGCCTGGCAAGTGCAAGGTTCTGAGTTCGATTTCCAGTACCAAAAAAACCCAAAACAAACCGTAAAATTCAACCCACTTATAAACAAATTAAATATTTTAAGACCTTTTACATGTTAACATAAATTTAACATATATTTGGTTTTATTAAATAATTGATGGAATAAATAAAACCTTCCTGATGCTAAATAATTTTCATAAAGCTGATATGTTATATTAGACTTACAGTATGTGGTGTGTAAAGTTCTCTTATGTCACTGAGTCCTGGAAATAAACCTACACACATCTGAATCAACTATGCACTTGCATATTTTAAATTGGATTTCTAATGCTTTTCCTCTAATACTTCAATCATCTTAAAATTTGACAATTTTAATCAGGTGTAATCCCAGCACTTGGGAGGCTGAGGCTGGAGGGTCACCTTGATTTTGAGGCCAGCTGGAGCTACATAGTGAGTTCTAGGCCAGTGTAAACTACATAGCAAGACCCTGTCTCACAAAACAAAACAAAAAAAGTTTCTAAAACACCAAGTATGTGTAAATCCCTTAGCCCCAAAATACAAACACAACTTTGGTTCACCTCTTCCTGGGGCGGGAAGGTACTTGCCTCTCAGGGTACAATTTTGCTTTGTAATTATAGCTTGAGGATGCAGAACCACCAGAGATTTCAGTGATTTGAGGATGCTGATTTCTTTGGTGACTAAGTCAATCACCACCCACTTGCAGGAGGGAAATGGGATGCATAGCTCCAGCCCAAGACCCTCAGATTCTGCGAAGAGCAGCCTGCTCCAGTCTGCTCCGTCCACAGCCACAGCACTTCATTGGATTTGATTAGATTTTGCATTTCTTTGGCTCTTAAAGTATTTAAATGTTTTCTCAGATTCCCTCAAAATTTTGAACTTACTTGTTTTCTACATTCTTTTTAGGTTCTTTTTATATTCTTTCTCAGGATTCCAAAATGTCAGTGGCTATTGAAGTGATGTCCAGTTGAATTCTGGGCTTGTCTAAGTATTGGTTTCAACTTCAAGGCCAGTTTCGCAAACACACTTTCTACTGCACCAGGTGCCTGGAAGTCTTGTGGTTGGGCTCCTAACCCACGGTACTTGCCTCCTACCACAAACCTTCTGTGGTCCAGTGCTTGCTCCTGGTTAGAGGCCGGTCGCCTAACTCACCAAGCTGGACAGTGAAGGCAGTGGTCATCTGCCAAAGTAGTGTGAAGATTTACACTGACAGCACAGGAACACTCAAGGAAAAAATATTATAGGAATTACAGCAGCCTCTGTACCTCCAAGGGTTTTCTGTTTGGGGCAAGACTGAGCTCTTCATATTGTGAATTCATCTACTCGTCAGCCTTGAGAAGCCCAGGAGGACCTTCATGCGGGTCCTCGGAAACCGCACTCCTGTCTCCTCGTTGCTAAGTCTGTTTATGAACCTCTGCCCTGCCCGTTAAGGGAGGTACTCATCACCAAGGGACCGTGTGCCTGCAGAAATGAACCCTACCCTAATAGGTTTTTCCTGGCGTGGCAGAAGAGCAAGAGCAAAGAAAGAAGAAAGAAAAAGAACTTCACTGCGAACAGAGGAGAGTTGGCATAGAGTGCAAGATTCCCTGGGGCAAAGAAGCCTTTTATTCGGTCTGACAGGAGGTGGAGTTTGAAGGGGCGGGCAGAGTGACGTTTTGACAGCTGATTGGGGGAATGTCGCGCACGCGCAAAAAGCGGAGAGTTTGAGTTTCCTGTTTGGAAGAAGAACGCGGAAGTCAGTGTTGAGGGAGGCGCTGTCCGGCGCCATGTTGGGCCTGCGCCACACTGAGCCTGGCGGCGCTTTGCACGGGTGGAACCTATCAGCCCCTTGTCCTGTCCCTCTGTTCTTTGGTAGTTCAATCTCAGCCTCAGACCGCTGAACCAAGGTGGCGACAGGGAAACTTTTCCTCCTGTCTTCGTTGGTTTGGGCTGCTATAGTAAAATCCCTTAGGCTGGGTAATTTATTTATAAATAATCGAAATGTATTTCTCACAGCTTCAAGCTGGGAAGCTCAAGATCAAGGTATTACCATTGGTGATGGGGTCCTGGGACAGGTTTCCAGATGCTTACGTGCGATAAACAAAGAACTAGACCTTGCCCCAATGGTAAGGAAACTGCAACTAAGTCTCATGAAGTTTAAAGGGCAAAGGTGTGCTCAGAGCGAGCGGGCTCACACCAGAGGAAAGGAAAATGGCACCAGAATATATGGGGCTTAAGGATTTAAAATATTGCACTAGGTCTAGGATGCTTCCCATTGGATCGTTCAGAGAGTGTTTGACAAGTGCCTGACGGGAGCTCAGGTCTGCTGTGTCTCCTGTGCATGTTCTTTCCCAGAGTTCACTCTGTCATGTTCGGATGCATGAGATGCAGCCTATATGTGTGAACCTTTAGGGAGCTCCAAGTGGAGGAAGGTCGTGGTAGGTCAAGCCTCAAGCCGGAGGTGTAGCACCTGTCCTACTTTGGAATTTCGGGAAGTTACAGGGGGCTTTGTTATTCTAATTTCTGCCTCTAGATAATGGTCCCAAGTGGGCTGTGCATTGGGCCCAGGTTCAGGCGAGCGCGGGAGGCGGGTGAGGAGTGTACACTATCTTTATTAAAAGGCCCAGCAACTTTAGCATCTGGAGAAACCTTGCCCTCCTCTTCATAGTGGCTTGCTGTTGTCCTCACGTAGCAGAAGGGCAAAAAAGCTCAATTTCCCTCAGGCCTCTTTTTTTCTTTGTTTTTTCATACCAGGGATCGAACTCATGACCTCACGCTTGCACTGTGCCAGGTAGGCACTGTGCCACTGAGATATATCCCTGGTCTTTCTCGGGCCTCTTTTCTCTTTTCTCTTTTCTTTTCTTTTCTTTTCTTTTTGTTTTCTTTTTCTTTTTCTTTTTCTTTTTCTTTTTCTTTTTCTTTTTCTTTTTCTTGTCTTTTCGAGACAGGGTCTCATGCAGTTCAGGCTGGCCTTGGGCTCACTTTGTAGCCCAGGCTGGTCTCGAACTTGCAATGATCCTCTTGCCTCAGCCTCCCGAGTGCTGGGATTACAGGAGTGTGCCACCATGCCTGGCTCTTGGAATGAGTTTCTAGAAAGCAGTGCCCAGTGTCCTTGTCCTCTGTCGCCTGGGCAAGGGGATCCCTGAGAACAGGAGAAAGACAGAAAGTCATCAAAGTCAAATCAGCTTGGAAGTTTGGCTGGGCAGGGAGCCTGGCTGGTCCCCTCCCTCCCACAGGGGCCGTCAGTGTGAGCGGGCAGAGTGCAGGTCACCTGTGGGGTTCAGGCTGCAGGCAAACAAGGAATCAATGTTTTTTAAGTCCATCCCCATTGCTTAGCAATTCAGATCAAGCAGGGCATCCTGTATTCTCTCTGGCAGCCCAACTCCCAACCGTGTGCATGGTGCTCAGTACGATACAATACAGTGATTGTTTAATTTTTAAAGATGTATTATGGTAAGAGACATGTGCTATTAACTCTTTTCAAAATCCTCCCCCATTTGGGGACGCTCGCCTCATCGTCCCGGCCACGTCCTGCGGCAGCTCTGAGTCCTCTTTCCTGAAGTCTTTAGTTTTGTTGTCCTGGCTGCCTTGATGCCCTGGATGGCTTCAAAACGTTTCCCTTTCATGATCATTTTGACTTTGGGAAAGAGCCGGAAGTCACGTGGTGCCAGATCTGGCAAATAAGGAGAGGACACAGCGTCGTGTTTTTACAATTCTCCCTCTCTGTCAGATGGCGCTCAGCAGCAGCATTCACTGTATTTATCGCACTTCATAAAGACACTCACGAGAAAGGACTCCAGAACTGCTTCAGAAAGTGGCAAGAACGATGGGATGAGTGTGTTCAAAGCCAGGGGGAAGGTTTTGAGGGGGATTCATGGCAATGTGTCCTTTACTGTAATAAATTTTTAAGATTTAAGCATTGAAGCCGGGCCTGGTGGCGCACTGCTGGAATCCCACCACTCGGGAGGCTGAGGCAGGAGGATCGTTGCAAGTTTGAGACCAGCCTGGGCTACAAAGTGTGTGTAAGGGCAGCCTGAACTGCATAGTGAGCCTCTGTCTCAAAAAGACAAAAAAAAAAAAAAAAAAGAAAGAAAGAAAGATTAAGCATTGTGTGTACTTTGATCACACCTGGTACAGTTTTCACTAGCTAACTTAGCCTTGGGACCTCTGTGTCCGCCAAAGTATCACGAAAAAGAGAATTCAGGTGTTGGGAATGTAGCACTTACCTGGCATGCAGGAGGCCATGGGTCTGGCCCCCCGCAATGGAGAGAGAGAGATGGAGAGACAGAGACAGAGACACAAAGAGAGAGAGAGAGATGGGGAGAGAGATACAGACAAAGAGAGAGACCGACAGCGAGAGACAGCTGCACATGATGCAGGGACTTTGCCTGTGTGAGGAAATCTAGCCAAGGCTCCGGTGATGTAAAGGGGCGGATACTGTGCCTGTCACTGGTGTCCTCCTGTAAAGGAAGCCACTAAATGTGGCACGTGAGTAGCTGCCCGGGCTGCAGGAGAGTCAGGGTCCGTCTGCAGCCCTCGACCTCGCACCACTGCCCAGGCCCCGCACGCCCTGTCCCTCCTGCACCTCTGAGCCCAGGTCCTGGCAGAGTCGCCTCCTTTCCCCTTCGGCGGCGGTGGCAGTGGCAGTGGTGGAGGTGCGGGGCAGACGGATCACGCAGGAGGACAAGGGTTCGGTGCCAGCGGGACCGGGATGCACATTCACGTCGTTAGCAATGAGCTGCTTTAGCTGCTGCAGCCGCCGCGGATGTGCCTGCTGGGGCTGACAGAGCCGCATCTGTCCCTGGAGCTGGGTCTCCCGGGGTCAGCGCCGGCCAGCGCCCCACAGCTGCTGGGAGACCTCGGAGGCCGGCTCCTCAGTGGGCGTCTGTAGCCCACAGGAACTCTGTTAAGTCAGAAGTGGGGACTGTGTCAGCACCCAGCTAGTTGCAGCCAGGGGACAAAGTGGCTTCAGCTTACTGCTGAATAACAACCAGGATGGAAGAAAACTGAACCTTAGGCCCATAAAACAACCCACATTAAATCATAAAGCCATTCATTCTGGGCACTAGCGAAACATGCGGGCAGCTGTGCCTCCCGGCAAAGACCTCCTGTAAGCAGGAGATTAACTCCTGTGAGCCGGGAAGCAGCACGTTCACAACTTAAGTAGCGAAGGAATAAGAAACTACAATTAAAGACCTGGGTGCACTGGTGTACATCTGTAATCGCAGCACCCTGGGAGGCTTAGGCAAGAGGATTGCAAGTTCAAACCTCGCCTGCTAACTTAGCAAGACCCTGTCTCAGATTTTAAAAGGGAAGGGGATGTGGTTCAGTGGGAAGGCCCTGGGTTCAATCTCCAGTACCACTGCTGGGCATGGTGGTGCATGCCTATAAAGTCTGGACTTGGGAGGCTGAGGCAGGAGGATCTCTGCAAGTTCAAGGCCACCCTGCATTACATGGTGAGTTCAAGACCAGCCTAAGCTACACAGCAAGATCCTGTCTCAAAAAACACAACACAAAACAAAACAAAAAAAATGAGCTCACTTTGACAACACATATACTAAAATTGGAACAATACAAAGAAGATTATCATGGCTCCATGCAAAAACCAAAAATGAATATATTTTTTAAAATTAAAAATAAGAGAGCATTGGACCACATATCACTGGCCTGGAAAAGGTAAGAAGTCGAAGTATAGTTTTACTGAGTATATATCACTTTCATGCTACTATAATGTTAAATAATCATAGGTCGGGGGCTCTGTAACTCTAAACATCAGGAGAGAAAAAACAATTTGGAGAAACCCTAGGCTACACAGAAAATGAGAACTTCACGATATCATTCATGTCCTCAGAGGGACAAGCAAACATTTTATCTATGAGACAAGAAAGGATGTTGAAGAACAGTTTTCAGAAAAATATCCAGCTCTTAACAATTAAAAAAAACTCTAAAATGCCATGAACTGTAGCCATCATTTTCTGTGCCACTGAATAAAAACACTAAGCAATATATAGCACAATGTTTAACATTACAGATCTCGCCTTTTGAAAAATACTTTTGACACTACTTACAAATAGATGTATTATATACCATCGTTGTGTGTCTATACAAGCAAATATAAACAAAATGTCTTATTTAGGGAATTCTTTTTGTCTGTTTGGTTGGTTGCTTTTTTATTTACTTATTTTTTGGAGACAGGGTCTCAAAAAAAAGCAGTTCAGGTTGGCCTTGATCTCACTACATAGCCCAGGCTGGCCTTGAACTTGTGGTGATCCTCCTGCCTCAGCCTACTGAGTGCTGGGATCACATCACTCCCAGCTACTTAAGAATTCTTAAATATCTTCATGTTCAGAGTCTGTCTTCTGAAACTACTTCCTTGCTCAGGATTGTTGACATCTTTTTCCCTCATTGAATACCTTGCTCCACACAGTTAAGAATATTGATAGGGCATCAGTTTTTTTAGCCAGCTGCTTCACTCAAGGCCACAGTGGGGACGTTGCAGTCTGTGGGCCAGGTGGGGCGGCCAAGCAGCGTGTGCATGGAACGGCGAAGAGGCCAGGAGAGAAGAGGGAGTAGAGGATGATGCCGAAAGGTGAGAATTCAGGAGGCAGCAGCGCCAGTGTGTTAGGAGGGGTACAACGACCACAAGTTGCAGCGGAAGGTCGAAGTGTGAGGGTTTCATCACCATCGCAACAGGTTTCTGCTCATTTTTGTTTTTTGAGACAGGGTCTCACTATGTGGTTCATACTGCACTGGAACTCACTGTGGAGCCCGGGCTGGCCTGGAATCTTTCTGCCTCAGCCTCCTGAGTACTGGGGTTACAGTGGGCACCACCCCCCTGACTTGTAACGGTATTAAGGTTGAAAGGGCTCCTGCCCCAGGAGTGAGTAACGCTGTTACCACAGCAGGACCTCACCCCACCTTGGGCGCACTCATCCTCTCTTGGCTTTTCCTCTCCAGGCGTCCTCTGCCTGCCATGCCACAACAGGAAGCCTGCATCAGATGCCGGCGCCACGCTATTGGATCCCCAGAACAGTGACCTCATAAAATTCTCTTCATCAAAAATGAATGGGTCAAAGCCAGGCCTGGTGGTGCACGCCTGTAATCCCAGCACTCAGGAGGCTGAGACAGGGGGATCATTGTGAGTTCGAGACCAGCCTGGGCTACAAAGTGAGCTCAAGGCCATCTTGAACGGCATAGTGAGACCCTGTCTCCTTAACACCAGGGCTGGGGATCTAGCTCAGCGGTCTAAGCACCTGCCAGGCAAGCACAAGGTTGTGAGTTCAATCCCCGGTGCTGCAAAAAAA
>RJWT010007348.1:0-27742 GCA_004365215.1 Cuniculus paca | reverse complement strand
CCGACCTGGCGGCAACCCACGGGGTGGCCGGGCAGGGCACGCGCCGTGGCGCCCACAGCGCCGAGAACTCGCCGCCAGCCCCGCCTCCTGGCGCTGGTCCAGGCAAGCCCCTCCTCCCCGCCCGCTACAAACGGCGGGACCGCGGCGCCGGGCGTCACTGAGGCCAGGCCGGCAGGGCCAGGAGGGCGGCGGGTCGGAGGTGCTGCGCGGGTGCGGTGCGGTGCGGTGGGGCGGGGTTCCGCCAGGTTCCAGGGCGCCTTCCCGCCATCGCCTTTCCGAGGAGGAGCCCGCCGGGAGCGACTCCGACTCCTCCGCGGCCGTGCTGTCGGCCCGCGGCAGAGCCATAGTAGCTGCAGCTCCGAGTCATAGCAGGCAAGTGCGGGGGGCGTGGGGGCGTGGGCGGGGCAGCGGCCTCGGCTGCCCCGGGTTCCTGCGGGCGCGGAGGTCAGAAGCTGTGCACCCCGCCGCCGCCGCCGCCGAGCCTGACCGGGTACGGCCGGGGCAGAAGCCCCGGTCGCGCTCAGGGCGCGGACACTGGTGGGGGCGGCGGAGGTTGCGCCTGTGAAGTTCCTGGAGCGCGGCCCCTTGCGGCGGGAGTGGAGGGAATTGGGCGCTTGAGCGGCGGCACCGCCCCTTTCCTCCCCTCCCGTGGGCACAGGCCGTGGGGGTGGCGGGAGTCGAGCGAGTGGGCCGGCGGCGCCAGGCAGCGTGCACGGGCGTAGACGTGCCCGCCACGGCCGCGGGGAGTACGAGGAGGAGGAGGAAACTGCGCCGTGAAGCAGGTGAGTGCGTTGGCGGGGCGTGGGGGAGGGCGCTCCGGGAGGAGAAGGGCACGACCGGCGGCCCGCCTCGCGGGAGCGTGGTGCGCTACGTCCTCCTGCCGGACACGCCGAGGTGTGGTATCTGGTGTGGGCCCCTCGGTTCGGCGGCGCCCTGCGCGGCGCGTGGCGCTCCAGGGGGCGTCGGGAGACGGACTGCGGCCCCGCGGGCTGCGGAGGAGGCGCGAGGCTGTGGGCGCGCGCGGCGGGAGCCACGGTGATTCCCCTCGCGTGGAGTCTCGGAGGTCCGAGGTCCTCCAGCTCGCATCCCGGGTCCACGCGCGAGCGTGCGCTGCGCGGGAAGCGCCGGCGCTCTGCCCAGCCGGCGGCCGGCTCTGGGATTTGCGGCTCTCGCTGGAAGTGGCCGCTGCAGTTCCTCATCTAGCTCTGTGGAGAGGGCCAGCCAGCTGCGGAGGTGCGTGACATTTGTGAGTGCACGGGTGAGACTGGAAGAGCCGGGGGGACCAGCCAGCCTCGGTTCATAGGCGGGGGCTCCTCCAGCGGCCGTGACAATGACCAGCAAACCGTCTTTGCTCGGAAAGGCCGACTTGATATCGTTGAGGGCTAGACTACAACACCATGGCTTTAGGTGTGAGGTACTTACAAGCCTGGAGTTGTCACTGTCCAGATGGTCATTGAAAATTGTGTGTATATTCAAAGACCATCTTTATGATAATTTCATCTCCTATCTTCTCTCTACATTTTCTGAAAATGTGGGAAAAGAAGGAATTGCTACCGGTGACTTACTGTTCTGTGTTCCTTCACTCAAAGAACGCTGCTTAGTAATGCCAAGATGTGACAGTGTACCTCTGGCAAGGACAGAAGAGCTTCGTAAAACTTAATATTCTCTGCGATCCTACCTCAAATAACTTTGTCGTAATAAGCATGTAGCTCAGCCTAGAAATTTAGAGAAAACAAGTCCATTTAAAATCCCTCAAATACCAGTCTGGGAGGGGGGTAATTTTCTCTTCTTCTTGAGTAATATTGAAATATTGTTCATTTGCCATCGAATCAGTTTTCCAGACTCTTCGGACTTCGTCTTTGGGCTTGGTCGGCTCCTGGCGGAAGCTGACTTGGAGTCTCCATTTTGGTGAGCCAGTGGAAAAGCCCTCCTGGATCTGCTGACTCCTCTGGCCCTCTGAGTATAGAAAATGGTGACTGTTTTGCTGGATGGCCAGGGATGTTGCATCTATTTTCAGGCTACTCCTTGTAGGAGGGGAGTAGGAATATTTATTTAACGCCACTCAGGTTGAGCAGAGTAGTGATACACGTTACCTTGTAAGTTCTCTTAGAAATGGGGGAAAGTGAGGAGAGGGAAGATAACGCTGGAAAGCGGTAGAAAAATTAGATTATGAAGAAATACAGTACACCAAGAAAAGTGTTTGCGTTTGTATGATTAAAACAGCCCTTGTATCCTGTTTGGGTAACTTTGTTCTGCCACCTTTTGGGGAATAAGAATTTTTACCCTTTAAAGGTTAAACTGTACTGTAACCTTGAGCTCTCTCTGCTGAGTCTCTAGGTGCTTTGACCACCGTGCAGCATATGGTGTTAGGAAGTTAAGTCAGCTACTTCAGCCGTGCACACTCTTTCCTTACGCTTCAAGGGATTGGTAGTTTTAGAATTCTGTCCTTGTATGCACAAGTGCCTAGTACTGGTCAGTTTTTGTCAGTCCACCTCTTCATTCCTCACAGTGTTTGCCTTTTCTAGGCCCAAGATACATTGGTTAATTGGAGTTTCTTTTTTTTTTGGTGGGTGGTTGTAGTTAATGCAAACAGAGGAACAAGATCTTGTCTCTGTTTTTGCAGTTTTGGTTAAGAACGAACTCTGGTAGGTGAAGGAATAACAGTGCTGTAAGTGGTCTTTCTGGTATCCAACTCCTTGAACCGCCCTCTTGGGGGTGTACACGGACACTTACTTGTTCCTGGATGAATCCTTGTAACCACCCACCTTCAGCTATTCCAGCCTTCGGAGGAGCTTTTCTTATTACCATGAATATAATTTTTTTTTAAAAAAATCTTTTCTAGAAGCAAGTTCCAACTTCCTAAAGTCAGGACAGAGCCATACCCTGACTTCTAAACTGGGATCAACTCTTTTCTCTTTGCTGAGAAAGATGATTTTTTAACCTGTAATGCTTTTCAGGTATTAGTGTGACACAATACCAAAGTGGTAAATTATTCTTTGTTTTTTTCTCCCTGCATAACTGGATATTTCAAAATACCCCATTTGTCGTTTTGATTTCTTGTCTGCACAGGTAGGGTCAATTCTTTTGCTGTCATTCAAAGTCTTATGAAATCTACCACATTATCTTATCGCTACCTTTGTCATCCACAGTGTTTGGAAGTGAGAGAGCCTAGAGAGCTTTGGTACTTGACATGATCAGGTTATTTGTTTGGCAGCTTTTTGGGGGACCATAAGTGGACCTGGGTGGTGTGCCACCCTGTGGAAAATGTGCCCATAGTGTTCACCCTGGGTCTTTCTGTTTCCTTGGCTGCTCAGCTGGGCAGGCCTAATATCATAGTAAATTTATCACATTTCGGGCTTTTTTCCCTAAAAGTAATTTTAGTATGGGTACTTGGTTAGAGGCAGAGGTGCTTTATAGGCTTGTGAGCTGTTTAGTTGCATCCCTCACTCTCACCAGTGAAGTTCTTAATTTTTGAACAGAAGACCCTGCATTTTATTTTGCACACGGACGCAAGGTTATGCAGTTTATCCTGGTTAGATGCTTTGCTGCTTTGTTGATATAACATGGAAATGTTTGTAGGCTTTGTGCCCTGGCGATGCCACACCCAGCTCTCTGGAGGACATAAAATGCATGGAATGTTCACTTGCTTCAGCTGGTTTCGTTTTACTGTTGTGGAAGTCTTCACTGGTCTGGTTACTTGCTGAACACACATACTGTAATTTAATGCCAAATCAGCAATATCTTGTGTTTCCAATTTAGGAAGAACATTAATTGCATATTTATTTGGTTTACAATACTAGTAGGTTTACAGTACTAGTTTACTATTCTTTTTGGATTTTGAGTAATGTAAATCTGTATTACAGAAATAGAAAGCACTTACGTTTGAAAGACAGTGTATTTACTTGAAGGTTTTTGTGTATTAAAAATGTTTTATCATAGTTTAAATGGTAACTTTTGGAGTCTGAACTTAAAGCAGGGATTATAGTATAATAAGAACTTAGGATTTATGGAGTATTTAGAAAAATTTTCACTAACAATAAATTAACAGGTTTGGCTTTTAGCTTGTATGATATGCATTATAAATTTCATTTTATCAAGGTAACTAGGAGGGTTTTAAGGGAAGATGATTTCTTATATCTCTAACCTTGTATTCAGCAGTATAAAACAGAAGGTGACTATTGTGTGAGCAACGCTGAACTAGTTATATTGTTGTATGTATTCTCCCTTTCATTATTAGTGTTAGTTTTTGGAAATTGGTCTTTATTAAAATGTCTACTTTTGGAAAGGGTATTTTCTCAGAGCTACGGATTGGTCTTTGAATGCATCGATTTTTTTTTTGATGTTCTTATCCACCTGTTTTTCCTCTGAATATTGCTGAATAGTTTTATGAGATGACAGATACTGATTTTTCTTGTTAGGCTCGTCATACATAGAAAGGTAAGGTTTTGGAAATAGAAAAGGTAAAACAGCAAAGAAGATCGCAAAAAAAGATGACATGGAGTTAGAACTAAATCGGTTTGCAGGTTATCTTATTAAGAAGTTAAGTGTATTGGTTTCTTTCTCCTTTTTGAAAAACTTACTATTTCTTATTGTACATCTATATTACTGATTTTTGTTGTCACATTGCAGCTGAAAATAACTAAGATTTAACCAACTCCCCTTTCCCCACTTTTAAAAACTTCTTTTAAATGTCATTTTTTCTCACTAGATTTATTTGTGGTGAAACCATAAACTTTTTTTTCACATTGCAGGTCTTTCTTAGCACCAGGTACATTTTGGTTAAGGTACCTATATATTAGCTTTCCATTGTCTAATAGTGATAGATTAATAGTAGGCTATTTTCTTTGATCCAAAGAGTTTGTGTTATAAGAAGGAGATTGGTATTCTGAATGATTAGCTTTGTTTTTCTCCAGAATTTTGTTGTTGTGAGCTGTTCATTATTTCAGCAATTTTAAGCACTACCTTAGTGGACTATGACAAAAATTTTTATTTTCATAAATATCAAATGAGTTCATTCAAGATGGGATTTTATATAATTTTGTTTTGTTTTTCATTAGTAATGGTCAGACTCACTTCAAGTTCAGGACTTTCTTGACTAATTTTACCTCTTGATTAGAATAGAGGGCGAGAACTGTTTTGGAATTCTTAGCTTTCCTTTATCATATTGTACAGTCACTGTAAAACTGAAATTTGTTAATATTGAGGGATTGAGTATCTTTGAGTATTTGAAGAACGTCGTGGGCTTTTTTTCCCTAGAGAAATGCACATGTATAGAAATTTCCATAAATTTGTACCACCTTACCTGGAGTAAAGATTACATTGAGGTTCTACTATATTTGGAAAACAGGACTTTAGGAATGAAGAGACCTTCTACACTGTTAAGAGCCGAACACAGACATTAGACAGGTTCTCGTCTGCCATTGAGTTAGCAGTGTGGGCCTTCAATTTTCTTAGAAGGATGACTCTGAACTTGCCTGTCTCTCCAGTTTATTTTAGAATCCATCCTGTTTTCATAAACAAATATTACATATGAAAGGTCTTCCTGTAAGCGCAGTGCTGCCAATTTATCTGCTGAGTTGTCTTGCCTCAGTAGATTTTTGTCATTTAACTTAAAATTCTCAATTTATCAGGACCAGGTGGAAAATACTGGGCTAGAAACCTCGTTTTTCATCTCTGGTTTTGGCTTAATCAACTCTACCCTTGATTTCTAACCCTTTTTTTTTTTTTTTGTATTAAGACCTCACTTTCCCCATCTCAAAAATCAAAGATGAGAATATTGAAGGACAAGATTTTTGGACAGTGTTTACTGAATTAGAAAGATAGTAATAAGTGATTCTTATACAATTGTTTTATACATTTTGTCTTCATATAATTATAAACTTTTTTTTTGGTGCTATAGCTTGAAGCCAGGATCTCTTATGCCTGCTAAGAGTGTGTACACTACCTCTATAAACTCCACCTGCAGCCTGTGACATACTGTCATATGTTTATTTCTGCCATGGAGTAGGAGGAAAAAAAACCTGAAGGAGGTTTTGAGAGTTGTGACTTTGAATATTTCAGAATAGAAATAGATATTTTATTGGAATTGGAAAGTTTAACATGTATTTTCTTTGAAAATATAAATGATGCTAAAAGATGACATGTGAATGTGAGACTATGAGAATTTAGCCAGCTAACACTCCAGGAATATAAATTTCTTAATTTAAATTTTTCATATTTTTTCAGTGAGAAATCGCATTTTAAAATGTAAGCATTTACATTAAAATAATCAGTCCATATTTTTTATTTGAATTTTATTTCATCTCTTGTCACGGGTTTGTTTTTTTTTTTTTTTTTTGCGGCACTGGGGATAGAACTCGTGACCTTGTACTTGCTAGGCAGGCACTTACGCCACTAAGCTAAATCCCTGGCCCTCACGGGGCTATTCTTAAATGTCAGAAGATGGCCAGGCTTGGTGGCACACCCCTGTAATCCCAACACTAGGGAGACTGAAGCAGGAGGTTTGCAGTGAGCTTGAGGCCAGCCTGCATACATAGCAAAACTGTCTCAACCTCCCCCCCAAAAAATCACAAGATGGAGTTTTCATCGAAGTACATTTTCTTTCTGCTTGTTTCATTTTTCTCACCACCCCAAGTGAAAAGTCACTGATGGATGCCTAGCCAAGTAAGTTATTGGAAATTGGTCACTTGTTCAGTTTTTAAAGGATGTTTAACACCTTTTTATTCTTTATGCAACGTTTGTGTACATCAGAAGTACAAGAGATATTTCTCAATGCAAATTTAAATCAGTGTGTTTGGAATTAAATTCAGCAAATTGGGTAAGGTGGGAAAAATATTCCTGGAGCTGATTGCACTTGATCTTGCTTCCTCTGAGCGGTTTTTCAAAATAGAAACAGTGAGATTTTTCTGTTTTGGTGATGCTGCTGCTTTACAGGTGGTGCTTCTGGTGACATGGGGGGAGGTCACCTACCTTTATTGCACAGCTATCCGGAATGTGTTAAATATACAACATTTGTTCCAGAGTGAACAAGCTTTTATAATTTGTTTCCAGGTAAGGTCTATTTTTTTAAGAGTTTATTTAACACCTTCTTCTCCTCCCTAGGTGTTGCTTATTGATTGCAAACGTACTTGGTTTAAACCTTTTCGGTATTTTCTGGCCTGTGGCTGCGAATGACTCTTAGATTTTCCCCAAACACATGGCCATCAGCGTTTTTTTTTTTTTCCATTCCTTCCTTTCTTGATAATGGAAACACTTGTACTCCCCACATCCTTTCTCTTTGCTGTGCAACTTCTCTGTACTAGCTCCTGTCTCTCTGTATGCTTCTGAGCCCTGTCCTGTTCCATTTCTAGTCTTGGTATTTCTGGATCAGGTAAATGTACGCACTTGTCCCTTTCTTTTCCTGCTCAAACTTTTGCATTGTCCCTGATGTATTTTGCTACATTTTATTCACTAAAAAAGAATATCTTTTGTGACAAGATAAGTCTCACTATTGGAGAGAGAAATGGGTGTCTAGGTACAAGTCTTTGTGCTACAGGTACCAAATGGTGGCCCAGGGGCAGTATACGGCCTGGAGCTATTTAATTTAGCCTGGATTGTGTTTTAAAAGTTGTGAATTACTGATTTAGGGTTGGGGGATACCACAGAAATTCAGAGCCATATTTTTTGCCTCTTGAGAAAATTGTAGGGAATGAGTCTATGAGCCCATGTTCATCAGCTACCCTGTTAAGAGGAGACATGGTTTGTGGGGTCACAACCTGGTCTTTGTAGATGTTCGAACTTGTGACTCTGCTGCTACAGTGTCTAAAGCAGTAGTTGTAAAGATTTTCTTTGTGTTTGCAAATAATGTTTGGATTTAGATTGTTATATGAATTTAGATCTTGTAGTTTTCCTTATTTTGGTGCGGGAAGTCTTGTCTTGGGTCTCTCCTTTAATCTGATTGCAAAACAGTTTCTCCTTTTGTCAGACATGCCTCTTTCTTCCCCTTTTCTCCCTCCTTCCTCCTGGGATTTTAGAACTGTCCCCACTGGGAGTGGGGATTTTTTTTCCTACTAGCTGGCTATTTCTGTTTGTCCAGATGCTTTGGGGTCAGCAGAAGCTTCTAAGTGTTGTGAAAACTAATACGATATTATGAGTTGTTTAATAGAGGCTTGTGGTCCACCTGCTCACCTCTTTGCTGATGGTGCCAGTTTAGAAAAGACTTTCTCCCCTCATATGGCTGTGAAAAAGCTGATAGGACAGCTGTGAGGTTTGTGCGTGTGTTTCTCTCCATTTGCCCCTTATTCTTTTTAATCTTCAGCCCTTTCTCGCCTTCTCTGGAAATGGTAGGGCGGCTTTAGCAAAGCTTTCTCCCATGTGTGCAGTGGAGCAAGCTGATGCGCCAGCAGAAGTATAAAGAGGCTCCACATGTCATGTTTGGACCAATGCTGTAATTTTATTTTACAATAAGGAAGGTGGATATTATTAATCTACTCCTGAGCATAATAGCATGATTTGAATAGCAGAGAGCAACTTTGGTGTGTGTTAATGTCTAGTGAGCTGAATACAGATGAATGCTAAGTAGGTAGAAAATGTCAGTGTAGAGCCTTCTTTTTGGTGACTTTAAGCTCTTACATTTCTAGTTAACTTTTTGTTCCACCTGGCAAACAGATATGAAGATCTTTTTTATCACCCCAGCATTAATGTAGCTTCTGAGGACGAACAATGCTCATAAAGCCTTGCTCTCCTAGCAGCCACTTGAGCTAGGCCAGTTATAATAATGAATCAGAATGTGTCCCTGTATTCAGGATCTTAGCAAAACCCTCCAAAATAATAGGAGTTTAATGCTGACAGTTTTAAAAATTGGCACTGTCTATACTACAACTAATTTTTGTTCTGAGTGTAAGATTGTAGTTTTGAGCTAGGCATGATGATGCACACCTGTAATCCCAGTACTCAAGGAGGCTGAGGCAGGAGTATGTTTGAGTCTGACCTGGGCAATTTAGTGAGACCCTGTATCAAAACAAAAAAAATAAAAAAGGTTATGATGTAGCTCATTGTCAAACCCTGGGTTCAATTCCAGTACTTAAGAAAAATTAGTTTTAAAATTAGTGTAAATAGAAACATTCTGAACTGGTTTTTGAGGAGCACTTAAAAATTCTTGGTACTGAGCTGGGTGCAGTGGTGCACAACTGTAATCCCAGCACCGGCAGGAGGATTGCTGTGAGTTTGAGCCTTAGCTCAACCTTAGCTACATAGTGAGTTCAAGGCGAGCCTGAATTACACAGTGAGACTCCGTCTCAAAAAACCCCTAAAACCAAAAACTTGGTACGAAGCTGTTTCTGTAATTACCTGGTTCTTTTAGATGAAGATGTTGCTTATTGTGGTATGTGGTCTAGGAGAGTCTGTATTTATTAGGTATAGGTGGGGAATTGAGGGTTGATTAAAAAAAATCAAATGTTTCATCTCCCTGAAGATTGGGGATAAATCTTATGAAGCTTTTTACTGTATAATAAAAATGACCTATATCTTTGGGTTTATTTTTAACTTTAGAGTTTAGACCATTTCCAAATTCATCCGAAGTTTATATATAATTTTGTTAAGGAGTATTAAAGAAAGCCTTCATGTTTTTGTGTTACTATGCTTAGAAACCAGAAAGTTTGTGTAATCATTATTGTTTCATCACACTTTCATTAGAGTACTTGATACTGAAGGAGCTTTGGAGAAGTTGACAGGGTGTCCTTCTGCTTATACAGCATTCCTTGGTCTGTCTGCTTAAGGTGAGCAGGCAGAAAATGCTAATTAAAAAAATCATAAGCCAGTCCCCCTAACACCAAAGAATTTAATGGCAGAAACTGAGCGCTTGAGGAATTGAGAGAAGGGTCATATCTTTGTGTTTTGGGCATCAGGAGATAGATTAAGTTGTTACATACTGGCTTTCTTGGTCAGTGTTTTTTATGTGTTTATTTGCTTTGTTTTTGTGTTCCATTGTTTTCCTCTTCTATGTAATTTCATTTATTTTTTATTTTTATTTTTTTGTGATATGAATAACTTTCCTGGTTTTTCAAGAGCCCCATCACAGGTAAAAAAAATTCATGGAAAACCTGCCAAGTTTTAAGTAGTGGCAGGAGAAAAATGTTTCTGCAACTGTCTCAATTCTGCCACTGTGCCAGAAGGACACTTCTAAGACACGTACGTGTGTGTGTGTGAGAGAAACTATATGAAACCCAGCCTTGCATGCAAAGTGTTACTCTCTCAACCAACAGCGTTATATGCCAGCAACCTCCTCTGGGGATAACGTTTATTTTTCAAAACACCTAAGAGAAAATCATAATGATTGTGTTTCTTTGGCTGCTTTCCTCATAGAAGTATAGTTCCAGGAGCAAGAGCCAAGTTAACAGGTCAGAAGCTGGGACGCATTTCAGGGGATGGCACTATACCTTCTCCTTGAGGCTTCCTCACATTTTAAGGTTGTCTTTCTAGAGTAGGTGTTCTTAGGGTGACTGACTGTAGCTTTTTCATGTCAGTTCATCCTGTTCTGTCTGTTGTTCTCTCTGTCTCTGTCTCTGTCTCTGTCTCTGTCTCTGTCTCTGTCTCTGTGTGTGTGTGTTCTGGAAGGTGGTTGAACAGCTTGTGTTGCTTTATCCTGGTTTGCTGGAGAGGCTTCTTTCCTGAGTTGGAACTGGCTGACTGAGGAGGAATCTATTCTTCCTTCTTAATCGCTTTTTTATTCCTTAGTTTGGGAAATCTATAAACATTGTTTTGTGTCCATTGCAGGGAAAAGTGATCTCATAATGAATAATATTTGTGATCTAGACAGGAAGAAGGAAAAACTTTCCTCTGGCTTTCCTTTTATACAACTTCTATAGTAACTTCCGAATTGCTGAGTTATAAGAGTGCATGCAGAATAAGAAATCTTATGGTGGTCTGTCAAGTTCGTTGTGTTGGAGTGAGGCAGCAGAGAGCTGTCTGTTTTTAGTTGCTGAATGACTTGACTATTAGAAAAAATACCGTGTAGAATCAGCAGCAGAAGGTGGTGAGCCACCCCAAAGCATCTACCAGGAGATGGAGCACTTCCTCTAGGACAGTGCTGCCATAGTGAAGCGATGTGGGGCCCTCTACAACAGCCTGGCACAATCTTTTTATAGCATAGGAGAATGAGGCTCAGAGTTCAGGTGGTTTGCCTAAGGATACAACTGCTTAGTAAGGGGGTGGACTCAAGTCTAGCTCCTAGTTTTGTACCTTTTCCCATAGACTCCAAAGAGAAGATCTTTGTCCCTCTGACAGTTCTGCTGACTGAGGTCGAAGGTTGTTGAGACCAGACAGGCAAGTCTGGGAGGCAGCTCAGCTTTGTTTAGAGAATGTCTTGCTTCTGTTAGGAGTGCTTTATGGTAAAATGGGCGGCCCTGGCAACAACTGTGTCTCATCTTCATTTTGTTTGGTTCCTCAGTGGCAGGACTGCTGTGCCAGTTATTGTTTTTAAAGAGTTTCTGTCTAATCCTTGCATCGTTTCCAAAAAACTAATTACCACTTGTTCCTCAGGACCAGAATTCTATGCATGGCTTATTTTAGGGCTGTGACTAGGTGACTTCTGAAATTGATTCCATCACAGGCTGGTATCTTCCTGATGCCAGCTGGCAGTCTTGACTTGCAGGATTACTTTTTGGAACCATATGAAGTATGGATTGGTTATTTTCTATAAACGAGGGAATGTCTTCAGACTTATTTTAGGATGCTGTTAAACTCAAGAAAGATTGAAATACTCTGTGTTCTATTCCTGATGAAAGTGACATTCAGATAACCCTAGTTCATTGTAGTAGAAAATCTGTAAGGGCTATTTTAAACTTGTTAGATTCTTGAAACAATTGTGATCCAGATCTGATGGGCTTTTAGAAAAGTCACTGTTGCTGTTGTGAGAAGAGAAAAAAAAAATACCCACGTTAGGTGTTCAGTGGGATGTACAGTGTTCATACTTGAACAACAGAATACATATTAGAGTCTTTTTGATTCACCTTTGTCTAATAAATTATCAGATTCAACCTTCTAACAGTGAAATCAACTTTGTCAAAAAAATTGGTGGTAAATGGGAAAGAATATGGATTCAGTGTAATCTCTGTTTTCTTCCAAGACACACCTGCATTTTTCATTATTATGTTTGTAGTAGAAATTTAGAAAATTCTTGTTTTATTCACATGAATTCCATCCACATTATCACATATTAATATGGAGAAAGACTGTATAGCACTAGAGAGTCCTATTTGATAAAGTTTTATTTGTATCTGTTAAGTAAACCATGAATAATTACATAATCTTATTAGACTTTCAGTTACTACAGGTTCCATGAAACTGCTTAAGGAGAGTGACATAAAATAAGAACACTCAAAATTTAGTAAGTCTTTGGATCTCTTTATGTTTCTGAATTGTTTAGTGTTTTAACTAATACTTTATTCCTTCATGGATGTGCAGTTTTCACATTTTTGAATCTTATAAGTATATCCGCTTAGTGTGGTTTCATGTCCCCGAAAGCCGTGAGGTTGGCAATACACCTTTCGATATATGATGTCTTAAAATTGGGAAGCTAAAGAAGTTGCATGCTGACACATTCTTTGCTTTTTTTTTTTAAATGTCTTTTTTGTTATTTATTAACTCCTTATAGAGTATAAATGCTCCCCTAGTGCTGTGAGAAGCCCACATAAACCTAGGAAAATAAAGTCATCAGATTTTCTTTAGAAAATATTTCAATCTGGTGCTTTTTATTTTCTGACTTTCTGACCTTAAAGATATTTTGCTTTCCTTTGATCATTCTTTCGTGTTTTTGATTGATCTAATCTATTTTATTCTGAAATTATTTTAATAATTACTTTAAAAGCAGTTATTTTGTCACATTATTGGAATTTTTTAGTTTTTTGTGCTTATAAATATTTTTGTTCATATTGTATGCCATACATGAGTTTTGAAGCAATAGTAATGAATGTAATATAGTTACTATCTATCTACTGATGTGAAATTTAGAATTTACTGGAAAAGACACATGTTAAAGTTCTAAAAATTATTATAAACTTTAAGATTTGTGCTTTGAAGGTAAAGAACCTCTGTGGAACTTCTAACCTGGTGGGGGGAGATGGTAATGGAAAGTCATTTGTTGACTTTATCTTTCCTCTAAGTATTTTTTATTCCTTTATATAAAGGCATACTTTAATTTTGTAGGCTTAGGATATTAGTTTACACAGAATTTCTGTTCTTGATAGATTCATGATAAACTCTGATAACCTATGCCACCTAGTTTTTTTTTTAATCTACTATTGATCTAGACCTTTTTTTTTTTAAACAGTTAATAAACACATTTTTGTGTTTTTTAAAGGACAACATAATTAGGCAGGTTTTACTCTAGAAACTATATAGCGAATGCCAAGTCCAGCAGTGAAATCTGTGTTGCCTGCATCCTGTATTCTCATTACTGATGGCTTTGAAAATGTGTTGTCTGTATCTGATTTTAAAATAAAATTCATCAGTAGCTTTTTTTAAAAATAATACCTTTCCAGCGCATGTTGATCAAGTCTGTAAGAGTTTAAGAATCCCTATTGGGATCTTTGCTTAAAGGACTTCACCAATGCATCCAAAATTGTATTTTATCATTGATTAAATTATTTGTTTAGTTTATGGATAACTTTTTATATAACCTTTCTCTTTGCCAGATCTTGGCAACCATTTCTTTATATAACTGTGTTTCTTCCAGTATTCATTTAAAGTAGAAGAGCATATCATACTAATTTAGAATCAAAACATTTGTTGGCATGAAAGAGGCATAGGCAATTTTCTTTATAGAAACCTTGAAATACATTGTGGTAGACGAGTACTTTTTCCTTTTTTTTCAGTGCCAGGGATTGAATCCATCCCTCACGCATGTCTTACAACCAAACTATACTCCCAACCCTGCTTTTTGTCTTATGATAACCTGAAAAAATTTTGTGCAGTTTTAAATATTAATCCATATGTTTGTAAGAGATTGGTAGAGTCTAGGAAATTAATCAGAAAAGATAAGGAAGAAAACAGATTAAAAAAATCAGGGAGAAATAAATTTTCCTTCTGACTAGTTTTTTGTTTATTCACACAGATCATCAGAACTGAATAGTTTATGAAGGTATGGCGTGATCTTTTAAAGTAGTATCTTTGTGACTTGCTTATCATTAAACTTCTTTATATGTAGTCTTAGTTTCCTCAGAGAAGTGGATTCTGTGGCTGAAATTTTTTTTAAATGATTTTCTTTTGTTTTTTATCCTATTTAATCTTTTTGAAGGTAATCAGTATTTTGAGTCCCTTTTTGTTTATACTGACTATATGAATAAAACATTATTTTTTTCTAGTTGGCTCTTATTTCATTACTGCTTTTAGATTCCAGGCTGTTGTTTTATTTACTAGATGTGCAGAAAGAAGCCACACTTGTTGGAATTTGGAGAACGGTAAAAGCAGTTTTAGTTCAGGAGCTGAACTCTAACGTTACTTCTGGCATGCATAGCAGAGATGGCACATAGGGAACTGGCAAGAGAAGAGGGCACTGGGGTAGCTGCTTCCTATCATGGCGAGTGTGTTCTTAATCACCCTTTAAAATGTTCTTTTTACCTACATTGGAAGTTCTTTGATGGAGCGATTGTGTCTTGCAGCTTTGTTTCTTGAACACAGATTGTATTTCTTTATTAGGTTCTGTTTCTTTAAAATAAGGATTAAAGTTGTAAAATCAGATACACTTGAAGGTGGTAAATAATGCACGCATTATTTGTAAACTCGCATGTTTAGCTTTTGTATTTTGCTTATTATGAAGTTGGCTATAATCTACATATTTGAGTAATTAGCATTAATAAAAATTCTTAATATTTAAACTTTATTGAGCATTTCTGTATTTTTAATGGATATCACTTATTGCTGTGTAATGATAACTAAGTGCTGGATACTAGATACATTAGTATTTTAAGAGGATTTTTGCATTAGTCGCGATGTTTCTTTCCACCTATTTCTGGAAATAATTAAGACTTTGCCATATATATTTGTAGTCTCCTTGATGATAACTAGTTTGACTAGGCTTTGAAATTATGCTTTTATATATATTTTTGACCTGTTTATATAGTTCGAAATCATGCTATGTTAAAAAATAACAACTGCTTCAGGGTTGGACTGACATGGTTGTGTTTGCCAGGAATAAGGAGGCAAGACTCCAGGGATGACCAGTCATTTTAATGTCTTTGTGAAACTTACTCTAGCAGTTAGGAGAATGGCTGATCTCTGCTTAGCGTTGTATCTGTTTGGAAGCAGAGAGAGAAGTCCAGGTATAAGGTAAATGCTGTTATCATGGACTGCTGATCTTAAGCGTTATTGGGCTGAGTACCTCTGTGGTGCACACCTTGGCACGTGCGCGTGTATACTCACACTCACGTACAATCCAGGGAGAAGCAGCAGCAGCTCCATCTGGTGTGTGGCAGGCCTGCCTTGACACAGAGCTATTGGTTCTAAAGCTCATTCTAAAGCTGCAATATGTTAAATGGGCAGCCCTTTATTGAATGCCTCTGGTATGTTGGCAGTTTATCAACAGCAGGGTTGTGATCCTGTCACTTCTTGTTAATAAGGCTTTTATTTAGCTTAACAAATCATACTTTCTGTTAACATCTACTCTCTCAAATGGTAAATTTGAAAGGAATGTTTGTGACTTTTTATTAATCAGTAGCTATCAGGGTGCTTCAGACCTTGCTTGGCATAGCCATTTAGCTTCTTGTGTATTTCTTCTACCCAGATGTTGTATTAAACTATGAAAATGACTATAGTCCTTTTTTCCCCAGCTTTGAAAATTTATTTTTTTTTTGTATTGGGGATTAAACCCACCTAAGATCTTCACATTGAGCTGCATCAACAGCCTATAAATTAAAAAAAATTTTTTTGCTAAATTGCTAAATGGTCCAGGCTGGGTTTAACTTGTGATCCTTTTGCCTCAGCCTCCTAAAGTGCTGAGATTAAAGTCATGTACTGCTACATTTCACTTTGAAATGATTTTTTATCTTTCTTGTTAGGTGGTCATTTTCTCCAGGCTCAGTTTTGCTACCATTTTCAAATTTCTAGCAGGACTTTTATCAAAACATTTACTGTCCCAGTGCAGCAGTTTAACTTTCCCAGCATTTGTTTGTTTGTTTGTTGCTAAATAGCTCACAAGCATGAGCATTTCATCTTCATATTTAAAGTACATTTTTCTTTTTCCTTTGTTTGTTTTTTTTTTTTAGATGAAGCCTCATATATTCCCTGGTCTGGCCTTGAACTCTCAGTCCTCTCCCACCTCAATTTTATAAGTAACTGGGTTTATAGATGTGTACATTCCTGCCTTGGGTGCATTTCTCTTCTGTTAGGTCTTTTACAGGAAGTATTTTTTTTTTGTGTGTGTGTGTGTGTGTCACGGGGGATCGAACTCATGACTTTGCACTTAACTAGGCAAGCGCTTAGGCCACTGAGCTAAATCCCCAGCCCAGGTCTTTTACATAGTCCAGACTGGTTTTGAAATTGCTAGGTAGCCCAGGCTGGCCCTACAACTCCTAGGGACCCTCCTGCCTCAGCCTTCTTGCATGCTGGGATTTCAGGTGTACACTAGCATGGTTGGCTAGGTTTCTTGCATATAGGAAATTCAAGACTATAGAGAATGTTAAAACTGAAAGGGCCCTTACCACAATGTTTACCAACACTCAGCTTTTACATATCCAGAGCTGATCCTAAAGATGTTTTGTTATTTGGAATAGTATGGTGACTGTAGTAGACCAATGACTGCTTGCTGACTTATCTTTTCCTAACCTCTTTTCCATAAACTGCTGTACTTCCTTTTTAAAAATATAGGTGATGTTCTGGTGGGATTATAAACTGATAATCTTTTATTTTTTTTTGATGGCTGCTACCGTAATTAAAAGTATATCAGAACTGACTGTGAAATAGTAATTTGTATCTTTAAATTTGTTTTGCTCTTCTATATAAAGTTTATTTGTAAGCGTTGTTTGACATAGCAAAAACCTGAATGTTAATCAGTAGAAAATTGGCTGAATTCATTACGTCTCTTTTATCGTCATCTGTAAAGAAAGAGTTCTGTTTGTACTGATATTGAAATGTAAAATGCAAAAGAGAAAAGCCATTGAGAAAGATATAGTTCTGTAAGTACTAAAGCATTTACTTTTCCTCACCTGTGTATGTACTTGTTCCTGAAATTGTTAACACCTTGGCTACGTTAGATGCATTAAAGACTTTTATACTGTTACGCGGTTATGATCTTTTTGCACCTAATTTTTAATTTGCAAAAATACTATTAAAATGAAATGACTGCTTGAAAGATGATCTTCCCTGTGCTTTTCAGAGCATTTTACTGTATTTTTTGATATTTCCTGTGTGAACTGTTCATTGGCGCTCAGTGCCTGAACATTGCTGCAGGTCTGTGGGAGTTCAGAAGTGACAGGTTATGGATGCCACCCTCAAGTGGTTTAAAGCCTGTCAACAGCACATAGGTAGAAGAGTGAGGAATGTGTATGGGAGAGGGTTTGGTGAAAGCTGCTGTAGTAGTTAGGGAAAAGTTTTGTAAATAAGATAGATGCAAGGTTTTATGTAAGTGAGGAAGACCTTTTTCTCAGATCAGAGGATTAAGTATGATGTACTCTTCTCTACTAAGGAAACAGTTTGATTGTTGTTAGAGCGTGGGTGGGGTTCTGGAGGCCCTGGACACCCAAGCAGGGATGTTTTTGTTTCTTCTTTGCAAGAACCACACTTGCGGCAGTTCAATAGGATGGCTTGATGTGAAGAAAGCAGAAGGAAAGACATGCTGATGTGGTGCAAAGGAGCCCTGTGAAGAAGCTGGGCTGCAGGTGGAAAATGCAAGATGATTACTTGTCTGATTATGGTGGGATCCACCAGGTGGAAATAAAAAGCTACTTGTCTGCTTCCTTTCTTTAGGAGAGACCCATGAGATATATAAGTGTTTTCTAAACCAAAGTAAGTATACAAGAGGAAAGAATTCATGATGCTGCTTTGTACTGTGTCTTTTGTGAGAGCAGAATGTAAAGTTATATCTACTGTGGTTTTATAAAAATTCTAGATCAAATGTTGGTGATAATATTTTTTTGTTCTTGTAAATTGCGATGATGCTTGGTGAAAGAAGTGGTTTGTATAGTTCAGGACTGGAGGAATGTTCCTTTGACTATAAGGAGAGCAATAGGAAGCGGTTCTAAAGTTTATCAATATGTGCTGAAGGAATTTACCATAAAAGAAACCTTAGTATGAGTTAGGACAGGAGTTCATACACTTTTTGGTTGTAGGATTCTTTTACATAATTAAATTTTCTAGGACTCCAAAGACTTTGTTTATGTAGGTTATGTTTAACAGTGTTTACTATATTAGAAATAGGATGAGAAAACTTAAACAGATTTATGTAGTTCAAAAAATAGTAAATCTATTACATATTAAAATATTTTAAAAATAAGTGCGCATAACAAAAATAGTTATAAGAGTGGCATAGTTCTTCATTTTTCAACTCTTTAAATGTCTGGCTTAATAGAAAATAACCATTTTCATATTGCATCAGACTGAATGCAGAAGCAAAGATCACATAGCATATAATAAAAGTTCTATTTTATATTTTATGAGAGAAAAATACATTGTTTTGATCTCTCAGTTATATGGAAGAGGTCTTGTGACCCTCGGGGGTTCCTAGAGCACACTTTATGAAGTGCTGAGTTAGACCAAAGACTTCATGGAAGAAATAGAGGTAGACACATTTGAACTTTAAAGAAAACTGCATTTTATATGGTAGGTTAGAGTGGACAGTCACCTTTTTAGGGTATTAATTTCAGAATAAAGGCTCGCAATCAGAATAAAGGTGCATTGAAGGTTCTTCAGTTTGAATGCTATGTGTCATTTGCTAGTTTTACCTTGGTCCAGCTTTTAGGTCTTGCTTTTCTTACATAAAAATGGAGGCAGTGGGCTAATTCTTGGAAGGCCTTTATAACATTAATGTTCTATGATTTATCCATATATTTTTATAGCGCTCAACACTTTATTTCTATAAATACACACATGCCCACACATCTACGTAAACATACTGGAGCACTTCGGGAAGTCATATGAGATAAAAATACTCCCTGGAGTAGTGTACCCAAGCATTTTCTTTTTCTTATATTGGTTTCACTGTCCTAGTTTGTTTCTTAAATAGAAATTGACTAAATGCTACTGTGGGTGTATACAGAATCTCAATTTCTTTTGTTGTTGGCCACATTTAAAAAGCCTTCCAAGACAGGGCGTGGTAGTACACACCTGTAATCTCAGTATTTGGGAGACTGAGGCAGAAGATCACTGTGAGTCAGAGGCCAGTCTGGGCTACTTGGTGAGTTCAAGGCCAGCCTGAACCACGTAGTGAGACCCTGTCTCAAAAAACAAAATAAAACAACCAAAACAAACAAAAACTTCCGGTAATTACCCTGCCCTATTAGTCATGGGATTATGGGTGAGGTATGTAAGAGAGGGCAGAGGTCAGAGGTCATCTAAACCAGTGTTGTCAGATGGGCTCCACTTGTCCACTCCTGATTGTTAAGAGAAAAAAAGGTCCCAGTAGTCTCTTTGAAGTACGGAATGGAATGGAGGTGTGGCGAGGTTTTCCATTAATTGTTTTCCTGTGTACAGTTATAGTCAAATTCAGATATCAAATTTGATGATTTAGGTGTTTGCATTTGATTTGAATAAAAAATTCCCCCACATTATGTTATTAAATATTGAGACTTTTAAATGCCCTAACTAGATCAAGTAGTATCAATAACCGTGGCATCTCATGCACATAATGATTTCAATTTCTATTTAAAACTAAAGCCTCTTAGCTGGAAATCTCTGCGGGGTAGGTGGGAGGAAGGCCATCACTAATAATCTGGAATTTCAGGTTACAGGAAACTTAATGCTCTGAGAACCATGTAGCCCTTGAGGGCAAACACACTTCTATTCTGATAGCTCTTGTACATAGAGCTTAATATTTATTGGATGAATATCTGTAAATGTTTCCTTTCAAATACAAAATGCGAGCTAAGAAACATTAATTTTAATTTGGAAATTACTTGTGGCTGTAAAAATGAAATTTTTAAACTGAGAAGATTTCTGCCTAATTTAAAAGAAGTAAGGCAACTGTGATGTTTTAAATTTTTTAAAGTATTAAACCCGAGACAGTTTGCATTTGCACTGCTGTTGTGTTTCTTCTGCATTTTTACAGTATTTATTTCATACTTCTGGTATTCTTGGGTCTCTTCAAAGGCAAAGGCTGTTTCGAGAAAGTCTGGTGAATTCCTGTATCTGTGATGTAGCTCCCTAGAAAGGACTGGGGAAGGAAGGGTTGTGTACAGTTCACAGTAGTCAGGCTGGATTTGTAGTTTTCCATTGGGTCCAGCTATAGGGGTTATAATAAAATGCTTTCTTGATCCCAAAAGTCTAAATGAAGTGCTTACGTTTCAGACAAGCAGGAAGAGGAAATTAATGCCAGTTTTCTTGTGGCTTCTCTGTTTAATAGATGAAATCCTTTGAAACATTGTGGTGGTTTTTCTCTGCCAATGATGAATATTTGTTGTAATGTTTCAAATGAAAACCTTCCATTAATGTATTTTATTAATATTAACCTTATTTTATACTACTGGAGATCCTTGACTTCTGAATTCTTAAAAATCTTTCATTTTTCAGATTAAGTGTGAGAAAGATCGTTACCATTGTTTGAGAAATGAAAAATGTAGAAACACAAAAATCTTAGAATTAACTTCTTTTATATGCAATAAAAATATTGAAATAATAAAATTTTAAACTTAAATCTCCTTTGAGGATATCATTTGTTTTTTAAGAAGCATACTCTTAGGCTGGGCTTGGTGGCGCACGCCTGTGATCCCAGCACTCAGGAGGCTGAGACAGGAGAATCTTTGTGAGTTCGAGACCAGCCTGGGCTACAAAGTGAGTTCAAGGACAACCTGAAGGGCCATAGTGAGACCCTGTCTCAAAAAGACAAGGGCCGGGGATTTAGCTCACTCTTTGCCCTCAAAGACACTCGTGTCTAATGAAGATCTAAATTAGTATTTGAATAAAAATTTCAAACATCATATGCTCCCCCTGCCCCATTTTTTTGGTTCTTTTGTTTTGTCGTTTTGAGGAAAGGTCTCATTGTGTAGTTCAGGCTCGTATCAAACTTGTGATGATGCTGCTGCCTCAGATTCCCCAGAGCTGAGATTATGGATATGTGCCACTATGCTTGGCCCCCAAATTGAAGTTTAGTTTTTAAATTTATTTGCAGTAAGCCCAGGTTTGGAGTATTATAGTTTATTTGCTGAGAATGATTCTATGTTATCCCACATTCACTGAAGCAAAGTAGTATGTAGTAGTTTTACATTCTCGTGCTGCTTAGTAGTTAACATTAGTAAAAGATGGTGGTAATGACTTATACATGTCCTTTGAAGGCCTTTTAAATTTCATTTTATTATTTTAAGAAACTAAATGGAGCTGTTGTCAACTTTAAATTATCTTTGAATGAGAAGGAAGGGGACTGGGGTAGGTCAGTTTCCAGGGGTGACAAAGTCACTTTGACTGTTGCAGCAAGCCTCTGCTTATGCCAGTGAGTGGAGCTGTTCTTGGGCTCTGCCACCTCCCATGTGAAGGGAGAGGGGTGTAGATGCAGATGTGAATATAAGCAAAATATATTTTATGCACTGAAGCACCTCCCATCCTTCACTCTTGTCCAGTGTGTAACTAGGAGGGAGGTCGTGTGTGTGTGTGTGTGTAAATGATCAAAGTGTGTTATGTGCATGTACAGATCTCCCAAGATGAAACCCATTAATCCATATAACCAGTAAAAAATGGTGAAAAAATTGAGTCTTTGCTCATGTTATGTAGCCTCTCCAAACTTTAATTGCCTGATCTACAAGATGGGGATAATTATGATACCTACCTGTGAAAGGTAGGGGTGGATGCTTTAACAGGGAAGCTCTCAAAAGCAGCACTACCTTTCCACAATCTTGAATTGGAATTCTTCGGAAAACTGAAGATAAGCTGTATTTTTAGGAGAAATTGTTGGACATTAAAGGCCTTGTTTCCATAATATGTAGAATATTTCAAACATCACCTAATGAAACAGCCATTCAGTCTTACTTACAGAGCCCTTGAGTTTTAAAAGCAAGGACTTGGTTCAGATTTGCTCAGAGACCTCTCCTGAGTTTTGGGGAAAGGAAAAAAAAGAATGGGGAAACTAAAGGGCTTAGATTTCTTTTTCAGTGATAAATAGAGCCCTTTCAGGGTTTCTAATTCTTAATAGATCTTTTGCCCAATTTTGTCTCTTGGGTTGGTGTAAAGGATCTTAGTCTAGCCGGAAGGGCCTTGGGTGTGGTAAGGCAATTAGAGGCTCTCAATAGAAGATGCTCTAATTAGTGATCTGCATCTCTTTCAAAGGAGGGTGTTGGCTGCTGGGAGTAACAGGAGTTACTATTAAGGATCAGTGACTAAGAATTAATCTTATTTAGCTGCAAATGGGGATAGATATTGTAATTAGATGTGAGAGAGACAGTGATCAGACTTAAAAATGTAGGCTGTGAAAATTATGCCCCTTTTTCCCACCCATACAGTGGGGTGGAGTTTGAGTACAAAACCTTGTTTTGTGCAGAAAGACACTTAGATTTTAGTCCTGGTTTGACTCGGAGTGTTTTAGGAGAGTTATACTTCTCAGGGTCCTTTTCTTCTTTGTAAAATGCGAGTAGGAAACAAGATAGTACATAGAGATGCTTTTGTCCTTTAAGGATCTGATTTGCTGCTGTTAGAGCCAAAGGAAGGGTTGGTGCTTCTACTCATGACTTTATTTTCTTGTTTAGAAGTTGTAAATCAGACATCCTACCTTGTGCTTTGTTTTTTGGTAAGTAATTATTTGGACAGGGAGGTGAAAAAAAAATGCTGTGAGAGCACATTGGGTTTTGTTATGCTTTCCATCTCTGATTATGTTTGTCATAATTGGGTAATAATTAGTATTTAGAAAGGCCATTATGATAAGGGATTTAATTGTCTTTCCATCTTCATTTTACATGGCCACTATCTGGGAGGAAATTTTGTGCACCTATCAAGGAAGAAAATGATCAAGTTTTGGATTTAAGAACCTAATTGTTAAATCTTGATTAAATGATGCCTATTAGGTTGTAATTATATCTATCTATAAAAAATGGGTGATAGCAGATTTGATTGCCCGGTTTCCTAAAGCAGTCTTTTACAATAATGAATTTAAATTATATGTATGCCTGGGAGCTATTTTAAGCCATTAAGAGGGGAAAAATGGACAAGGCATATTGCAAAAAATATTCATCTAGGTATATAGCTTTTAATTTGTGGGTTTGGGAAGATAGGAACAAAACAATGTGATTTCTCCCTTCCCTTTCCACACACATATCCCCCTACAAAAATTGCTGAGTCAACATTCCTTAATTTTATGTAAAATACTACAGTAATAGATCAGATGTCAAAGATTGTGATGCATAGATGTGGTTGTGTCAGGATTATTTAAACCTTTTTCTTTGTGCCAGACACTGTCCTAAGCGTCCTACATGCATTTACTCATTTTAGTTCTCAAAGAATTCTGAGATGTAGGTAGGGTCTGTTTCCCCATTTTACAAATAAGCAAACTATAGCATGTGTTGGTTTAGGCATTTGGCCCAAAGACAGCTAAAACTGGAACTCACTAACGCTGTGAATCCAAAGTGCATGATCTTGATGACAACAATTCTCAAATTCTCTGTGCCAAGGTATTAGATGTAAACTGTGAATCAGTACAGTTTTCCTTTTGTAATTTTTTTAGCATTGACTTTATGAACTGTCTCTTCAGATAAGAATAAATTGCCAGATTTTGTCACATTTGAGTTAGAACCTTGTAAGAAAGGCAGCTTTGATCCTTGTCACCCTGCCTGAAACCTTCAGTGGCTTTCTGTTGCTGTAGAACACATATTTCAAGCATTCTCTTTCAGTCATTCAGAGTTCCCTATTCTTTGCCAAAAGCAGTACTTATTTTATGAACTAGCCAAATAAATTATCACTTAATATCCCCAATGAAGTCTTACCTCATGCCTTTTATTCATGCATGTATTTCATATGGCTATCTCTAGGTTCTACACATGATGGCCTTGTTCATCTCTTGTCAGCTTTTAAATTTTATTGTTATTTTTAAACACTCCTGACCTTGACCCCTACCACTCTAATTTTTAGTTTTAAATTTCTAATACTTACAAGAGACACTAGAGTAGCCATTGTTAATCTCCTATCGTTATGTTTTGAAGACCTGTATTGCTTGCAGTGTTTTGTTCTGAAATGCTTTGTTGTGTTTAACTCTGTTCTGTTCTGTTTTGTTTTGTTTTGTTTTATTCTCTTTAAAATAAAAAAAATAAATTTCTAATACTTGGCACCCAAGGATCAATTAAATGTGTATTACATGAAGGCGACTTACACATTTCCTCAGTTTATGCTTATGTATACACTATGCCTATGATCTCTTAAGGACTTATTCTGTGAGTTTGCATTTATTTCAGGGCTGCTTATGTTTTGGAAGTTTTGCAGAATAGTTCTCCCATGGTTGTGCTTCAGGTTGGTAAGTTTTGGAAATGTTTGTGGATTGTTTCTTTAACAGAGAGGATGGAGGTTCACTTTTGGGCTTATGTAAAAGGTAGGTTTCATTCTGAATTTTGGTTCATTTTTGTCTCTAAATCCTGTTGTTAGAAGCTAGCTGGGCAAATAGTACACAGATCAGGACTTTGAAGTATAAAAGTCAGGTTAATTCAGCTTGTGTCTACTAGGGTGAACTGGTGACCGTGGTATGCTCGTGAGTTGTACTCTACATCAACTAGCTTTGCACTCCATTGTGCCTGCCCTCATTCTTTATAATTAACTCATATTCACCCATATTGTTGGCCATGAGGCAAATGGAGATAAAGTGAGTGGATAAACCCAAATTAATTTTCTTTATTATATTACACCATCACAATTTTGGATCAGTAGGGTAACTGATGATACAGAGGACTTAGGTAAGTGCAGTTGTTCCCTGAATATTTTTTATATGCAGTATGTATTTGGCAATAGTGTCCGGGCTTCCTTATAAGGTTGGTAACCCTGGATATCTTAAAGTTATTGTCCTAGTGAGACAAACCACATATTTTTGGCCCACAACGACTAAGCAGCAGAATTATAATCTGGCAACTTTGTGGGTTTACCTGTTAGAGTGTGAAGCTGTTTTTGCCTTTTGGCAGTATTTTGCTTTCATCAAGATGATCTCAGCTTTCATTAAGTTTTCATCTAATTGAAAAGATTGATTTCTGAGTAGGTGAGGATCCTTTTATGTAATGTCTCAAAGGACAGAGTATGGGTCAAATTACTCTTCAAATGGATGGTAATTGTGAGCAAGAGGCTTTTAAAATGGAGATAGCAACTTACCTAGAGCTTATTGGAACTAAGAGCTTTTATATGTAATAAGCTCCCAGGTTTGTAAATAACGAGAACTGTAATAGCCCAGTGAAAGCCTAGAGACCAGGACTTGACCCGTAGTTTTACTTTAACATCCGTCATCATTCTAACACTGGCATTTTACAGTGAAAAGTTCATCATTTGATATTTGACTTTTGAGTTAATCCTTCCATGTATCACAGAAATATTGTACTCTTTAAATTTTTGTGTCTTATAAAATTAAGACTCAGTGGAAAGACCAGGAAATAACTGGGTACCGGCCTTTGTATATTCCAAAATCTGGTGAGGAGAAATACTGAGATCAAGAAAGTAATCTAAGAATCCAATAAAACATTTTTTTCCAGTCGTAAGAAGGTGATGGTGTCATACAGTAGGCTGCAAGGTAGAGTCAGTATTAAAAATGATCATTAAGCTCTTGGAAATACTTTCCTGGAAACACTGAACTACAGTAAATCAGCCCTCTGGGAGAAAACACCTTGCCATTAATTGTCTTGTTTTTATCTCAGTTTTGTAATGAATAAGGGAATATTCTATCTTAAATATGTAAAAATCTTGAGATTTTTAAAATGCCATTTCACTTTTTACTCCCCAGTACTGGGGATTCAGCCTGGGCTTTCACTCTAAGCTACATCCCCAGCCTGTGTTTTAAATTTTAAGATAGGATCTTGCTAAGTTGCCCAGCATGGTTTCAAACCTCCAGTCCTTCTGCCTCAGCCTCCCGGAGTGCTAGGTTACAGACATAAGCCATCATGCCTGGCTGAGTCTCACATTTTTAAGGGTCATTTTATGTGTTAACGACTATAGGCATATTATTTTCCAAGGCTTAAAATGGTGTCTTCCAAGTTTCTTACTAGTCACTAGAGAATCTTTATGTAAATATAGACAAACTACTCATTCAATCATGATGAACCCGTAACTCTTAAGGTCTCTGAAGATAGGGGTTTACTTTGTTTTCAAAAGTTGTCTTTGGAAATACTTTGTTTTCTGTTAACATTTAAAGAGCAATAATTTTGTTTTAATCTTGTAGTTTCTTTTGATAGTTAATTTTTAGGACACTTATGAAGGTGTTCTCTTTGTATGTTTAAAAATGAAGAGAAGAATTCAGTTCAGGAGAAATGTTAATCTTTTCACTTTTCATTGAATTTTATTTTTCTAGGAGCTATATGGACTTCACGTGCATAGTCTTGGCCTTTTGCTTATTGAAATGATGGAGGATAAATGTTAGTGTCTACTTTGGCATGTTTTATCTGTATCCCATTGGTCAGGAGATTTCCCCAGACTTTAAGGGGCAAAAGATTGGTGTACTGGCACTGGAAAAATGAGGTTACATTTAACCACATGAATTTTCTTATGATTTTAAGCATTAGGGGTTTATTACACAAGCTTTATGGAATTTTAATAGTTAATTTGTTTGACTAATGTAATGAATGATTTGATGTGAAAATGGTTGATATTTTTGAATTCTGAAATTTTAGGGATTTGGAAAAATGGAAACACACTTTAATCATCCTTGAATTTGAGGTAGGGGGCTATTTATCCAGTATTGATTAGTATACCTCTTTTTACCCCTTTAAAAATTTGTCCTCAGAAGCTTTTAACTTTGGCAGGATAGCTTGCCTTTGCTCCTGCGAGAGGCCTGCTGTACATGTGTTTAACAGTCAATCTGGCAGATGAAGTGGGTGGTTCTTTTTTTCTTCTTGATGGGAAACTAATGGCCCAGCCCTCTTGGGCACTTGATGTTCCCAGAAACAGTCCCTGAAGTCCCTGAATATTACACTGGCACTTTGCACATGATTGTGGGATCTGATCCTGGATCTGCTTGGTATTGTTTCCCTGCCCTGTCACACGTAAGTTAGAAGGAGAAAGAAAACCTCATCAGGCAGCTTGAGTCCCCTTGGGTGCTAGTGACTGACCTTGTAGATCTCTAGGTAGTACTAACTACAGTGATGCAGGTCATTTTGATTTGGTTTGAGTGGTGGAAGAACTAAGGCTGTTCTAGAATTTAAATTTCTACCTTTGTTGGATCTCTACATAAAAATTACCACATAATAGGTGAAGTATTGGTGGGGTTTTACCAGTGTTTGTCTTATACAATGCATGTTAAGTTGCCTGGGAAAGAGCTTTTGGAGGACTATTTTAATTTTTTTTTATTATTATTACATGTGTATAGCAGGAGGGGCTGGGGATCTAGCTCAGCAGTCTAAGCACCTGCCCAGCAAGCGCAGAGTTGTGAGTTCAATCCCCGGTGCCGAGAAAAAAAAAA
>RJWT010007347.1:0-27759 GCA_004365215.1 Cuniculus paca | reverse complement strand
TAAAACTGCCTGGCCTATAGAGAGTGATCTGTAAATGTATTATTCTCCACCATTTTGTCTCTAATGGGTTCTCCACCTAAAGACCTTGTCCCTTATGTCTTCAAATCTCCCTAAATTTTAGCACCACATCCTTTGCCTGTGTTCATCTTCTGTTGTCATCACTTTCCATCTTTTTGGGTTTCCTGGAAACATCTAAAAGTTCTGAGAAATGTGGCCTGCTGTTCCGTCTCTCCTCTGGGCAGGGTCTTATGCTAGGAGAATAGGTATAGAGCCAAATGGAACTCTTTCCTCATTAATAAGTACTGATGAATCATTAGTATGTTCATTGAAGACTGCACAAAATCCCGAGGCTCTGAGGAAGTACCAGGTAAGTTTTCCCAGGGGAAAGAAATTTAAATCGGACCTTTAGAAAGCAGCAATATATTTCTTATGGGAAGAAATGAGAATCTTAAACACAGATAAGCAAAATCTAAATGACATCAAAATTTATAGCATGTTGTGGAAACAGTGAATTATTTAGAAACAGATCTGGGTATACATCTGAGTGAGACCTAAGGGAGATGTCAGAGAGAGAAGCAGGGCTAAGTAGTAGATTCTCCCTTCAACCACAGCAATAATCTATGAATCTGTCCTGGGATGTGTGAAACTCTATGAGCATTTTTAACATATGAGTGTGAATTTCATCAAATGACCTAAATTTCACAGATACCATTCCATTGATTGGTGTGTTGGGAAACCTAGAAAGGAAATTCAGAGACAATGATACCAGGAAAGAGAAAATCTAAAAGTGAAAAATATTTCCTTGTCATACTGATAGGGGTGGGACAGTGGAAGTAATATGACTACTAGCATCTAGTAGATAGAGATTAGTGTCTGAATGATTCAACAGTGCACAGGACAGCCCCTACAACAATAACTTACCTACCTACCCCACAAAGTCCCTATGCTGAGGTTAAGAAACCCAGGATCATAGGAATTTGAAGTTGTAGATCTGCTATATAATAAGTGATGGGTCTGCCTTGGGTTTCTGGGACATCATTAGGATTGAAGAGACATGTCTGGGAGGCCAGAGGCCTGAGTGATGTCCTATTTCTATCATATGGAATTTAGGATGAATTCACCCTCTCTGAGAGATGTTCTTATTTATGAATGAGTGGTTTTGAACCTGAAGAAGTATGTTAGCCTTTCTGAATGTCTGCTAGTCTGCTATCTGAGGGATAATACATGGCTCTTACTCTCAAGGGACTTATATGTATTATATACCATGCTTCACCATAACTTAAAGATAACATTTTATGGGGGGAGTTGTACAAATGCCTTGCGTGTTTGTTTTGTTTTTTGTTTTGTTTTGTTTTGTTTTTGAAACATGCCTTGCTATGTAGTGTAACCTGGCCTTGAACTTGCTTATGTAGCCCAGGCTGGCCTCAAACTCACAGCAGTTCTCCTACCTCAGCCTCCCAAGTGCTGGAATTACAGGCATGCGCCACTACACCTGGCTTGCGAATGCTCTGTGTTAATGCTGCGACAACTGTATGAAGGTTTTTATTTTCATTTCTATTTTTATTTTGGTTGATGCATTTATTGTTTCCTTAGTTATTTGTTTAATTTGAGTCACCTTGGTTTTTTTTGGGTTTTCTTGTTTTTTGTTTTTGTCTTCTGGTTTTCTTTTCCTCTGGTTCTTGCTTCTTTATTGGTACTGGTTGGTATTACAACTTATTCTTCAAGATTTTCTCACCTGCCCCCTCTTTTAGTAGTTTTTGTCTTCTATCTTTTTACTCTCTTCCTTCCCTGTTTCCTTTTCTCCCTTCTTCCTTATTATCTTGCCTCTTTGCCTTCCCCTTCTCTCCATCTAATGACATAACTATAACAGAGACCTGGAAAGTGCTTTTGAGAGTAAGAACTAACAAGTACTATAAATTAGTACCATTTGTGGGTACATCTAGATTATCCTTTACAAAATTGGGCTTAAAATATCCAAACAAACTTACAAATATATTAACAAGTTCTGACAATCTCACAGACTCCTTTAATCTCTAAATACATTCCTACTCATCTACATACCACCATCTACTACCAATACTCTCTCAAACCTCCTCAACAGTAGCCATTTACACTAGCTATAAAAATAATTCCAACAGAGTTCAACCTCCTATGTTTTACTCATTGACATTTCTCTTATGTCCTTCTCTTTGTACTGAAATATCCCCTCTCTTTTCCCCATCCTCTCTCTTTGTCTATACCCGCCACATCCAAGACAAACCACAAGTAGCAGTATAATATAGTCTGTAAGGGGTATTAACAAAAGGGTGAAATTATCAAAACAAGTTTTAATGCTTATGATTGACGTATGGCTGGATCTATTGACACTGTTATAGCTATTAGAAATGATCACATTTAAATGTAGTGACAGTGTCCAATTCAATTAAACTGAATAAGTTCAAGTAGTAAACAATACCTCTTGACAAATGAAGCCAAGAATAAATCACTGAAAACTAGCACCTAACTAAAGAGATACTTATATCAACAATAAACTCTCTGCACAAAAAAAGAACATGAAAAAACTAGGCAACAAAATATCTCCAAAGAGTCCCAATTCTCCCAAAGCAGGCACAAGCAACAATGATGGAGAGGAAAGCAAACACTAGATCACTGAACTATGCAAAATGATTAAAGAAGAAGCGAAGAAACTCAGTAAGTTCAAAAAAGACAACCCCCAAAATAGTAGAAATATCAAATAAGCTGACCAATATAGTTATTTTTTAATTAAATTTTATTGGTACATTTTAAATATACATGATGATTACATTGACCAATGTAGGAATGGGAGAAACAAATTTAAAAAATTGGGGGAGGTGACCAAAACAGTTCAAAACATGAATAACAAATTTCCCAAAGAACAGACTCCACAAAAATAAACAGCTGAATAATTAGTATGAAGACAGAATTTTGGAAATCAAGGACAAAATAGAAATATATGATGATTTACTCAGAAATTTTTTAAATGATAACAAAAAGAAAAATTCATCCAACAGCTACTAGGTGATGCTAAGACTAACCTAAGGCTAACTGGAGTTAAGGAGAAACTGAAAGAGAGAACACATGGAATAAAAAAAATCTGTTTACAGAAATCATAGCAGAAAACTTTCCAAGTATGGAGGAAGAACTCAACATACAGGTAAATAAAGCTTACAGAACACCTAACAACTACATGGAAAAGGAAACTCTCCACACCATACCACAGTCAAAATGCTAGAAGTAAAACACAAAGACAGAATCTTATAAACTGTCAGAAAAAAATTACTTATAAAGGCAAACCCAGTAAGATTATGGAAGAATTTCAACACAAACTTTCAAGACTAGAAGATCTTGGGTGAATGTTTCAAGCCCAAGAAGAAAACAACTTCTAATCCAAACTAACTTATCTTGCTAAATCATCCATCAAAACTGATGGAAAAATAAAGACATTCACTAACAAAACACACCTGAAGAGATCCATGAACACCAACCAGCACTCCAAAAATACTCAAGAATATCCAGACAGAAACAATGAAACCAACAAAGCCCAAAAGTCAGATGGGATGAACACATCAAGTAAGGCAAGCAGTTAAACAAAAAGGGAAAAATAAAGGGACAACAGAAAAGGAAGTCAATGACAGTAATAAGTCAATACCCTTTAGTAATAACACTCAATGTAAATGACTTCAACCCCTCAATTAAAAGACAAAGATTGGCAGACTGGATCAAAAATCAAAACCCAAAAGTCTGTTGCATTCAGCAGATTCACCTAATCCAAAATCAAACTCCAAAACTATAAGTCAAAGAACGAAAGACAATATTCTAAGACCCCAAAAGCAAGAATGTGTAGCAATTTCATTTTCAGATGAAGTAAACTTCAAGCTTAGACTGATCAGAGAGGGAAAGAAAGTTGCTATATATAAATTAAGGGATCGGTTCAATAGGAAGAGATAGCAACTGTAAATACAAATGCATTGAATATTGGTGCACCTAACTTCATAAAATAAACACTACTGGACATAAAAACATCAAATAAACACTAATCCATTCATAGTGAGAGACTGTAATGCCCCACTTTCACAAGTAGACAGATTAAGCCAAAAAAAAGTCATAGCTGAACCACACTTTCAAAAAATGGACTGAATAGATATCTATGAAGTATTCTACCCTATTACAACAGAATACAAAGTAAATAGTACATTATTGGTACATTTTAAATACACATAGTGATCACATTGACCAATGGAGTAATGGGAGAAACAAATTAAAAAATTGGGGGAGGTGACCAAAGCTGTTCAAAACATGAATGTCAAAGTTTAAATAGCACAAAGCCTGCTTAAATAAATGCAAAATCATTCCATGTATACTATCATATCATAGTGCACTGAAAATAAATATCAATTACAAAAGAAACCACAAAAATTTTTACAGAACCCTCGGTAAGGCCCTTGGGGACTGGGAAGCTGTCCCCAGCATCCTACCCACACCCAGGCACCATCTCTGAGGCCCATAGGGACTGGGAGTCTGCACCCAGTGACCCACAGTCATCCAGGAACCCTTGGTGACTCCTGCAAGGACTACGAAGCTCCACCCAGTGACCCACTCACACCTTGGGACACTTGGTGAGGCTCATAGGGACTGAGAAGCTATGCCCAGCAACCCACCCACACCCAGGAACCAACTCTGAGGCCCCCAGGGGTTGGGAGCCTGTGTCCAGAGACTCACAGTCATCTGGGAACCCTTGGTGAGGCCTGCTAGTACTGGAAGTCTGCATCCAATGACCCATTCACACCTGGGAACCATCTCTGAGGCCCACAGGGACTAAGAACCTGCACCCAGAAACCTGCAGTCATCCAGGAACCCTCAGTGAAACACGTGGGGACTGGGTATCTGTGCCCAGCAACCTGGAACCAACAGCAATTTTAGTGAGGCCTGCTGCTGGACATCCCACCAGAATGGGAAGCAACTCAGACTTGGCATCTGGCTGATTTGGAGGAACACAGGAAAATGCCAAAACAAAAGGACAAAATACAATTTTAAACTTCCAGCCCATTCAGATCAAGTCCAGGAGACATAGACGTGGATGAATTTGGAAATCACACACCTGAAATCTCTGAAATGATAGCAAGGGAAGCAAAGAACAACTCCAGGAAGCTGTAAAGGAAATCAGATCATAAATAACCATACAGGTAAAAATAAAAATGATAAATATAATGAAAGAATTGGTGAATATATCTAAGGAAGATATAGATAAAAAAAAAAAGAAGAGCATAGGAAAGTGATGGAAACCTTGAATGAATAATTCAGGAAACAATTAGAATACATGAAACAGATTCAAGGAAATATTCAGGAAATCAAAAATTCCATTGAAAGCTGGCAAAACCACAAGAATGAAACTGAAGATAGACTCTCAGACTTCAAAGACATGATTACAACTAGTGATCGTGAAAGGAAACAGCTCTTAAAAATAACAGGGAATCAGGAAAAAACAATTCAACAGCTACAAGATGATGCAAAGAGAAAAAATACAAAGCTTATAGATATCAATAAAAAAGGAAACAACACAAATGACATAAAAAGCCTATTTGCAGACCTAAGAGCAGAAAATATCCCAAACATGGGAAAACAACCTAATGTATGGATAAACAAAGCATATAGAACTGCAATTAGCCATAACCAAAATAAATCTACACCTCAATATATAATAATCAAGATCCTAGAAATTCAGCATAAGAACAGAATACTAAAAGCCACTAGAGAAAAGAAACAGATCACCTATAAAGGAAAGCCTATCAGAATTTCAACAGACTTCTCAACACAAACCATCAAGTCAATAGGAGCATGGAGTGAAGTATTTTAAGTAGTGAAAGAAGACAACTTCCAACCCAGATTGATGTACCCTGAAAAACTATCTTTCAAAATCAATGGAGAAATAAGATACTTCCACAACAAAGAACAACTGAAGAACTTCATGACAACCCAACCAACCCTACAAAGAGCACTGAAAGATATTCTAGAAACATATAAAAATGACCACAATTCCGAGAACAACAACAGAAAGAAGCAACCAACAATCAGGACAAACAATTAAACAGAGGGATAAAAATAGGGAGCTAACAACAGAAAGATAACATGACAAAGATAAGCCAATACATATCAATTAGAACCACAATATAAATGGTCTCAATTCACCAATCAAAAGAAACAGACTGGCAAAGTAGGTTAAGAAAAAAAAATCAACAATATACTGTATACAAGAAACACATTTAACTCAAAAGGGAATTCATAGACTGAAAGTCAAAGGATGGGAAACAGTACTCCATGCTACAGGAATCCATAAAAAAGCAGAGGTGGGAATTTTGTTTGCATACAATGTGAACTTCAAGCCAAGAATGAAAAAAAGAGATAAAGAAGGTCATTAAATACTTGTTAGGGGAAAACTTCAAGAGAAAGAGATAAGAATCATAAATATATATGCACCAAATATGGGAGCATCCAACTATGTAAGACAAATATTAATAGACATGAAAAATCAAATAAGCAATGATACAATCTTAACAGGGGACCTTAACGCTCCATTGTAACAAAGAGACAGATCAACTAGACAAAAAAATCAGAAAAGAAATGACAGAACTGAATCAAAATTGTGAACAAATGGACTTAGTAGATGTGTACAGAGTATTTGACCCAGTAACATCAGAATATACATTCTTCTTAGCTTCACATGGGGCATTCTCTAAAATAGACCATATACAAGCCTGTAGAACATGCTTAAGCAAATGCAAAAGAATCAAAATTATCCCATGCATATTATCTGACCACAGTTTCATGAAATTGGATATTAATGACAAAAGAAATTGCAAAAACTCCATAAGCACATGGAAACTAAATCATACTTTCCTAAATAATCATGGGTCACAGAGAAAATTAAAGAAGAAATTAAACAATACCTACAAGCAAACAAAATTGCAAATAGAACTTACCAGAACTAGTGGGATGCAAGGAAAGCAGTCATCAGAGAAAAATGTATTGCGGTGAATTCACACATCAGGAAAACAGAATGCACACAAATACATAACCTGATGCAACATATCAAACATCTAGAAAAAGAGCAAGTCAAGTGCAAAGCCCTAAAAAGGGGGAAAATTATAAAGATCAAAGCAAAAATTAATTCAATTGAGACTGAGAAAACAATACAAAGACTTAATGAATTGAAGAGTTGGTTCTCTGAAAGGATAAATAAAATTGATAAGCCCCTAGCCAACCTTATCAAAAAAAGGAAAGAAAAAACTCAAATTCGTACAAGGAATGAAAAGGGTGAAATCACTACAGACCCTGTGGAAATACATAAAATCATCAATACCTACTTTAAAAGCATTTACACTCATAGGTTTGATAACACAGAAAAAATTAACAGATTCCTAGAAACATGAATTACCAAAGCTGGATCAAGAAGTTGAAAAACTGCTGAATAACCCAATTTCAGCTAAGGAAATTGAAAATGTAATTAGAACCTTACCAGCAAAGAAAAGCCCAGGTCCTGATGGATTCACAGCTGAATTCTGCAAGAAAGTTAGGGAAGATTTAATGCCAACACTCCTGAAACTCTTCAATAAAATTGAAAGGGAAGCAAGTCTCCCTAACTCATTCCTGGAAGCAAGTATTACTCTAAGACCAAAACCAGAAAAAGACCCAACCGAAAAAGAGAACTACAGGCCAATCTTCCTAATCAACATAGATGCAAAATTTCTCAATAAAATACTGTCAAAGAGAATGCAGCAAATCATCAAGAAGATTATATACCATGACCAAGTGGGATTCATCCTAGCAATTCAGGGATGGCTCAACATATGTAAATCAATAAACATAATGCACCACATCAGTAGAGCCAAAGACAAGAATCTCATAATCAGGCTGGGGATTTAGGTCAGTGGCATAAGCACCTGCCTCGCAAGCACAAGGCCATGAGTTCGATCCCCAGTGATGAAAAAAAAAAAAGAATCTCATAATCATCTTAATAGATGCAGAAAAAGCTTTTGATAAAGTCCAACACTCATTCATGATAAAAACCCTACAGAAAATCAGAATAGATGGTCTTTATCTCAATCTGACAAAAGCCATATATGATAAACCAACAGCCAATATGTTACTAAACAGACAAAGACTGAAAGTTTTCAACCTAAAATCAGGAACAAGACAAGGATGTCCATGATCACCACTCCTATTCAATATGGTTCTGGAAACATCAAGCCCCCAAAATTCAAAGAACCAACCCAAAAATGGGCATCTGAAATGAATATGCACTTCTCAGATGAAGAAATACAAATGACAAATAAATATATGAAAAAATGTTCAACATCATTGGTCACTGGAGAAACGCAAATTTAAAATAACATTGAGATTCCATCTCACTCCAGAAAGAATGGCCAGGATCAAGAAATCAACCAACAAATGTTGGAGGGGGTATGGGGGAAAAGGAACTCTTCTCAACTGTTGGTGGGAGTGTAGACTGGTGAAACCACTGTGGAAATCAGTCTGGAGGTTTCTCAAAATGCTAGGATTATTTGGTTCCATTTGACCCAGCTATCCCACTTCTGAGCATTTTCCCAGAAGAATTGAAAACATCATACCACAGTGATATATGTGCACCCATGTTTATAGCAGCACAATTTGTAATAGCCAGATCTTAGGAACAACCCAAACACCCATCAACTGAAGAATGAACAAAAAAGATATGGTATTTTATACAATGGAGTACTACTTAGCTATAAAGAAGGATCACATCAAAGTTTTATAGGTAAATGGACATGACTTGAGACCACACTCATAAGTGAAATAAATCAGACTTACATGTGTAAATACCATATTGTCTCATAGTATAAGAAACTGAAAGAGTAAATAAGATCCAAAATCTTCAATAGATATTGTGAGAGGGTAAGAAACTGCTCAAAGGGGAAAAATAGGATAGTGGAAATGAGGAGAGAAGGAAGGGAAAAGGAAAAAGACATTAATTTGTTTATATATACATAAAATAGCTGAGATGATTATACTGCTAATTCATTTACTTCCTGGAAAAGAACAGTTCATACTTATATGATTAGATCAATTTTTCATGTCTATATCTGGTAATCTAAGCAACTCATTTGAAGATAACAATATTCAATATTACAATCATTGTTAAATTCCTATCATCCTGTTTTGAAAGCATTTATTGCTATTATTTTGGGTTTTTTATTGTTCTGGTAGTTGTTGTTTGTATTTCTCTTGTTTCTTGTTTTTCTTTTCTGTTTTTTTCTTTTTAAAATAAAAAAAAATTTTACAAACATCTGGATATTACACAACACACTCCTGAACACTCAACGAGTTACAGAAGAAATCAAGGAAGAAATTAAATGGTTCCTAGAATAAAATGATAATACTTATACAATATACAAGAACCTATGGTACACAATCAAAGCACTCCTAAATGGGCAAGTTGACTGCTGTGAAAGCTCACATTAGAAAAACAAAGTGAACTCTACTAAATAACCAATGATTCACCTAAAGATACTAGAAAAACAAGAACATTCCAAACTCAAACCTTGGATAAGGAGGAAAATCATAAAGATAACAACAGAAATTAGCAGAATTAATTGTATTAATTTTAAATTAATAAAAAATATTAAAATAATTAACTGAAGGAATAATCATCTTACAAAGAAATAATGAAGTGTGAGTTCTTTGAAAGAATGAACAAAATATCCTCTAACATAGGATAGAAGTACATGTATAGACTTACATATGCCTAAAACTCCTACTAAAGAGTTTGCAAGAACGGATTTTATTAAGTTTTATTAAGTGATGGTATGAACAGCTACTTTGAAGAAAATGAGATATTATGGTAGCCATTGCTGATTTCCTATCATCAGGTTCTGAAGCTCAATAATGTTTTTATTCTTTGGTTTGATTGGTTTAAATCTGTTTTCTATTATTTGATTGCAATATGTGAGAAGGTATGAGCAGCTATTTTGAAGAAAACAAGGGGCATTATGGTAGTCATTGTTAATTTCTTATTGTCTGGTTGGAAGGCCTGTAATGCTTTCATTATTTTGTTTTGATTGGTTTTATATTATTTTATTTTGTTTGAATTTATTGTGTGTGAAGGTATGAACAACTATTTCAAAGGAAATAAGAGACACTATGGTGGCCATTGTTGATTTCCTGTTGTTTTGTTTTGAAGTTCTGTTCTGATCTACTTTGTTCTGTTTTACTCTGTTTTGTTTTGTTTTATTCTCTTTAAAGTAAAAAAAAAAATGAACAAAATAACCAAAAAACCAAACTAAGGGGGAAAAAGGCATATGCCAAGGCAACTAGAAATGAAAGAGGCAGGCTGGGGATTTAGCTCAGCAGTGTAAGTGCTTGCCTGCCAAGCTAGAGGTCATGAATTTAATCCCTGATACCAAAAAAAAAAAAAAAAAAAAAAAAAAAAAAAAAAAAAAAAAAAAAAAAAAAAAAAAAAAAAAAAAAAAAAAAAAAAAAAAAAAAAAAAAAAGAAAAGAAAAAGAAAAAAGAAAAAAGAAAGAAAGAGACAAAATCACAATGTACATTTCTGAAATTCAGAATATTTTTAGTAATCACTATGAAAAATTGTACTCCAACAAATGGTAGAATCTATGAGAAATGAACTGTTCCTAGACACATATAAATTACCAAAATTGAACCAAGAAGACATAAAAAAAAAACTGAAAAAATCCAACAATGGGCAATAAATCGAGCCAGCAATAAAAACCTATCAACTAAGAAAAGCTCAGGATCTGATGGATTTGCCACTGACTTCTATGGGACCTTCAGGGAGGACATAATGCCAATATTCCTCAAACTCCAATGAAATTGAAAGGTAAAGAGTATTTCAAACTCATTCCTGGAAGTCAGCATTACTCTGATTTCAAAACCACATAAGGCTTCAACTACAAAAGAGATTCAACTACAAGCCAATCTCTTTAATTAACATAGATGCAAAAATCTTCAATAAGGCACTGACAAACAGAGTGCAACAAATAATCAACAATGTCATACATCACAGCAAAGTAGATTTCATACCAGACATGCAAGGATGATTCAAATGCGCAAATCAATAAATGTAATGCACCACATAAACAGAAGCAAGAAGAAAAATCACATGATAATATTAATAGACACAGAGAAAGCCTTTGAAAAAATCCAACATCCAATCATGATTTTAAGAAACTGAAGAAAATAGGTGTAGAAGGACCATATCTCAAGCTGAAAAAACCTATTTGCAGCAAACTTACCTAATAACAGGGGGAAAGCAGAAAGCTCTCCTTCTAAAATCAGGAACAAGATAAGGATGCTCACTATCACCACTTCTATTCAATATACTGTTCAAAACATTACCCGAGTGACTGGGAAATAGAAAGAAATAAAAGAGACACATAAAAGAAAGAAAGAAGTCAAATTACATTATTTGTAGGTGACATGGTCCTTTACACAGAGGACTCAAAAATGCCACTATATCTACAAGAGCTAATAATCAAATTCTGCAACGTAGCAGAATAAAAAAATTAACACAAAAAATAACATTCCTGTACACCATTAATGAGCCTACTGCAAAAAAAATTAGGGAAACAATAGCATCAAGAAAAATGAAATAGCTGGGAAATAACCTAACCAAGGAAATAAAAGACCTCTACAATGAAAACTATAGTACTATTAAAAAGAAGATTGAAGAAGATATCAGGAAATGGAAAGACATCACCTATTCCTAGATAGGTAGAACTGACATTGTCAAGATGTTCATAATTCCAAAATGATATATAGACTGAATGCCATCCCAACCAAAATACCAAAAGCATTCCTTGCAGAACTAGAAAAAAAAACAATCTTAAAAGTGATATGGAACCAAAAAGGACACAGAAGAGCAAAAGTAATTCTGGATAATAGAGCAAAGGAGGAAGTATTACAATTCCAGACTTCAAGTTATATTACAAAGCTACAGTGATTAAAAAAAGCATAGTACTGCCATAAAAGCAGACATGTGGGTCAATGGGACAGAACGAAGGACACAGAAACAACACCCAACACACTCAGTCACCTGATCTTTAACAAAGATGTTTGACAAAAATTTTTTTGTTCAAAAATATATGATGGAAGAAAAGATAGCCTCTTTTGCAAATGGTGTCTGGAAAACTGACCAAACACACGCAGAATATTGACGTTAGACCCATAATCTGTCACCATATAATAAACTAAAATCAAAATAATTCAAAGATCTAAATACTAAAACAGAAACATTTTATCTGCTAGAAGATAAAATAGGTAAATCTTTTGAAGTCATAGGATCAGCAAGGACTTTCTGAACAAAAAACCCCAATTCCACAAGAAATAACATCAGGAATCAACAAATGCGATTATATCGAATTTAAAGATGCAAAGCAAAAGAAACAACATAGTGAAGAGATAACCTAAAGAATATGAAAAAATGCCAGCTATATCTCAAACAGAGGACTAACACTTGGAATAGAATAAGAACTCAAAAACACTGGAACCACCCAAATATAAGGCCCAATCAAAAAAAATGCACAATCAAAATGAATAGACACTCTCAGAAGAAGAAACACAAATGGCCAATAGATACATGAAACAAACGTGTTCAGCATCACTGCCTATTAGGCAAATGCAAATTAAAACAATATTGAGATTACAATTTACTTCAGAAAGAATGACTATCATCAAGAAATCAAATAATAACAAATGCTAGGGAAGACGTGGAAGAAAAGAAACACATCTATATTGCTGGTGGGAAATATAAAGTAGTACAACTACTATGGAAATCAGCATGGAGATTTCTCAAAAAACTAAAAATAGAAATTCCATTCAACCCAGTTCCCCTTCTAGGTATCTTCTCAAAAGAGTTAAAGGCATCCTATTACAATGATACACACATTATCCATGTTTATAGCAGCACAATTCATAATAGCTAAATCTTGAAAGTGATCCATATGCCCATCAACAGATGAATGGATAAAGAAAATGTGATATTTGTACAAAGTGGAGTACTACTCTGATACAAAGTAGGATAAACTTGAGTCATTTGTAGGAAAATGGATGCACCCTAAAACTATAAGGTTAAGTGAAATAAATATCAGACACAATCTTAAATATCTTATGGTTTCTCTTATATGAGAAACCCAAAGTATAAATAAATTGAAGCATAAAATAAATTATAGGCAATAGGAAACAAGGGGATAGATAGATCTTTTCAAATGAGAAAAGGAACAAGAGATGGAGGATAGAGAAGAAAGAGGAAAAGGGTCATAAAAAGAATTAAGATGTGTACATGTACCAACTACCCACAATGAACACAATCACTATGTATTACATACATATACTAATAAAAAATATAAAAATAAAGGTAACATGCCCACAAAATTCAACATGTTTAGTAAAACAGTAAAAAAGCTCCAGAGATAAAAGTTTTCAAGATACACAATGTAACAACAGCAACAAATGATATATGAGCTAATAGAATGCTAGAAAAAAAAAGTGATGTTAGAAAAGTAGGTAAGACATTGTTAAAACCACATCAAGAGACAGGAAAATTAGAATTTTAAAAATAAGCAATAAAAATAAAAAATAATTCAAAAGAATTATCAAAAAATGACAGAAATGAAGCACAAATAAAGACTGATATAAGCAGTAAATATAACAAATAATATTCAAAACTTAATGTAAGAACATTTTAAATGAGTTTATATATTGCAAGGTTTCAAAACCTACTAAAAATTTATATAGGAGGTAACCAAAGGAGCCTATCATAAGTATTCTATGCTTCAATGATAATTAAATCTCTTTCAGAGGGTCCAGTGGAAAAATTATAAGGAAAAGTGTTACATTGACTTCAGACTTTTTACATCACCATTCAATGATGGAAGATAAAGGACAGTAGACCAATTTTTACCCTAAGTACTCAGTGGGATAAAGAAAAATACGAGCCAAACAATATTATAATTTAACCAAATTTTTTAACAAACCTATTCGCATTTGAAAATACTTTGCATGTAGAAAATCCAAAGGAATTTTTGCATGCATACACATACACACACACACACACACACACACACACACACACACACACTGTGAGACTCAGGTATGAACCAGTTTAGTGTCAGGCCAGACACCCCAGGGACTGCTTCCAGCTCCCCTCAGACACACAGAGAGGAGTAAGACTCCAGGCACAAAAGAGAAGAGCAAGAAAGTGAGCACAAGTTTGTATTCTGAAACTCAGTGCCAATATGAAAAAAGCTAACACTGGGCATAGCCTAATGTTCCCTGTCCTTACATCAGTGCCTGCAAACAGTCTCTGAACTGGTTTTACCAACTAGAGACCCACTGCACCATCAATAAGACTTACATCCCAGTTGGCATCACCTGGGGCAGGTTCCAGTGATTTCTGGCCACAAGTTCACAACAGCAGCTGGCAGTCTATAGCAGCCTGGGGCTTATTTCTACAACCATACTGCACTGGTCCCAGTAAGGAATGGGCTCCAAGTGTAATCTAGCATTGCCTCATTGATGGCCATGGGATTGCCCATACCATTCCACCCCATGTAGTATAACACAAAGAGAATAATGTTCTCTTGGGGGAAGAAAAGGAAGATGGGCACTAAGTCATTGCATAAGAGCTTCAGACTGTCTTCTCCCTGACACACAGAGATAGGCACAATCCTGTGGTTCTGCAACAAAGGTAATTTCTGTAGACAAGCCCTCTGAGCCCATCCTGGCCCAAGATGGAGACTTGCAGGGACAAATTACCCCTTTTAAACACGCCCTCACTTTATCCTGGACCACACGCCTAATGTGAATTTAGGACAAACCTAAGCTTCAGACACCCACAATTGCTGAAAGACCAACAACACAGCAGCAGGAGATTTGAGGCAAACCTAGCCTTAGGTTGCCACCAGGTGCTGAAATACTGGAAGTGTCAACAGGGATAGAGAAAATAAGCAGAGTAATTAGAATGTCTAGAAGAATAAGCACCTAAAAAAGACAGTTTGCAAAGACTGGAATAATTATCTAACCCTTCGATGTGCACATGACTTGCGCACCATAAGCATCAAGAACTTTTTGTAAGCCATGACTTCATTTAGTAAACAAAATAGGGCAACAAAAACTGCCCAGATGTCAACTGATATCTGCAAACTCTTGAGTGAAGAATTTAAAACAGTTATTTTAAGGAAACTCAGTGACCTTCAAGAAAACACAGAGAGACAATTCAATACTCTAACAGAGAAACTTAACAGAAAGGTTGAAATAATTTTAAAAGTCAAATAGAAATTCCTGAGCTGAAAAGTAAACTACATACAATTTAAAACTTGATAGAAGGCTTTAAGAACAGATTGATAGACAGAAGAATTAATGGGCTCAAAGACAGCCTATTTGAAAATATACAACAAAGAAAAAAAGAAAAAGAATGAAGAAAATGAATAAATATTATGGGAAATTTGGGGCACCATTAAGAGAACAAAGACTTGAGTTATTATGATTCAAGACAGATTTTAGAATGCCAATGGGGTAGAATACTTATTTAGAAAGATAATAACATAAAACATCCCAAATCTAAAGAGAGATATAGTGATCTACATACAAGAAAGTTACCAGGGTCACCTCAACCAAGTCTATCCCAAAACACAAAAGAATCAAGTTCTCCAAGGTAAAAGATAAAGAAGATAGGTAAGACAATAAAAGAAAAAAAAATAGCACATGTGGGTGTCCTAATTCACCTGACATCAGACTTCTCAGTAAAAACCTTACATGGCAGGAGATAGTATGAGGAGAGATTCACAATACTGAATGGAAAAACATTTCAGTAGAAGCTGGAAAGTGAGCTCAGTCATCAAAACAAGGATCTTCATAGCTCTGTAAATACAACCTGTATGCATCAAAGTGCTTTCTGTTGGAGTCATTTTGACTATAATACAGCAGTTGATATTGACTGAATGATGGGTGACATCTTTTGGTTTGTAGTGGACAAGGAAGGGTGTGATTTGAGTTGATCTCACGCTAATGTTGGTACGGGTGCAATAAAATGGTTCTGACTCCACCCATCCTTTTGATAAATGCTCCAGAGGCCCAATATTGCCATAATGTATTCAAGACCTGGGCTGCTGCCTTCATCACTTTTAGAGAGGATCTGTCACCTCTGCCTTTGGTTCTATTCACCAGGTTCTCTACGCCTCCTAAGTCAACCAGGGCTTTAGAATTTCCTGTGTTTTTGCTTTTCACCTTGTGTAGAGCACAGCATATGGCCCCCATGGTCTCATCAGACGGTATCCTGGGCCATTGCCATCTGGAAACCAAGTGCCCAGGTCTCACATGGCATATTTACCTATGAGTGCCTTGTTGGGCACATCTAGAGCCGTATTCCTCAAGGCAGTTACCAGAGAAGAGGCAACTCCAACATTACTCATCTTCAGAAGTTCAACAAGGATGGGGAGCCCTTTTTCTTTTTGGACAGCTGCCCCAGATGTATGCTATAAACTTCCAGTTGTTGGCAGAGAGGTTCCAGAGAGATCAGGCAGAGCCTTTGAAGGTGGCTGGGTTAGAATTTTCTTGTAGGGAGCCGTTAAGCTGGAGATTGATCACATGTATGGGGCTAAAGGAAGTCCAGACCTAAAAACACAGAGAGCCCAAAGCAAGCCACATAAACAAGCTGTTCCAGTTCCAAGAAGGCAAGGGGCCCAGGCCAGCCAGGCAATCAAGTTGCTAGGCCATGGGGTTGAAATTGACATCCTTCTGAGCATATAAATAAACCTGCTACAGTGATTGATCAGTCCCTTCTCTCCCATCAGGAGAGAGAACTCCATCTGAACTCAGCTTTCATCTCTTTTCTTTATTTTCTCATCCTCTCACCATCCTTCCCCTGGGAACATCTAGAGCTGCAGTCAGTCTCTACAGTTCCTGCTAGAAAAGTCAGGTATGGTTTTACCACTGATGGATGCCACAACATCTCAACCCCTTTGGGGGACTTTGACAGTCCTGGGATAGGACCAGATCCATCCCACTGACCCTTTTATGGAATTCTCTTTTTATTTTTCTTCTTCCTCCCCCAGAAGCTTGACTCAGAGTCTTTGCTGGGAGACTTTTGATAGTAAGTCATTCAGTTCATTCAATCTGAGCAGTCAGGCCTGTGGGACCTCCAGTTCCAGCTGATAGGACAGGTTCCCCAGAATGCACATGCAGTTCTCCACTGTGTATTCATACAGATGTAGATCACATACAGCAGTGAGTCTACCAGCCCCTTACAGGGTAGCATTTGCTTCCAGGCTTCTTCCCCTGCAGAGCTGAGGCTCCACAGGCAGCCTGCTGCGTTACACAGAACTAGAAAAGTCTGCAATTTAATTTTATGATCACCATCAAGTAAAAGTTATTCCACCTAGAATGTGAAACAAGGTTGAGAGAACATCTCAAATGATTGTCATCTTTATGGTATCACATGAGAATAAACTCCAAGGAACTCCTGTAACAAGCTCCCTTACTTCTGCATCAATAGATTTTCTCAACAGTCACAACAAGGCAGGTATCCCACCAACATTCTTCAATGCTACCTCACGTTCATCTGCAGACTTGCCAAAAACAAGATTTCAAAGGACACCATGAACAATCTTTTGAACTTTTGAAACTCTGTGGCCCAAAAAATCAACCAGACAGATGCTTGATGCCCCCTAACCTATACACCTCCATCTTCACTTTGTTGTCACCAGAGCACAGGTGCTGCAGGGAACCTACTGCATTTGCCTGGACAGAGGGGAACTGGTGCTGTAGCATGTGAATGGCTTCAGGCAACTCAACATTATGCTGGCAAATTCCTTGGGGTCTTTCCAAAAGCTGGCTGTTGATGGGGACCTAGTTGTGCCATCATCAGCCAGTCCTGCTTGCTGAAGCCTGTTGTAATTGCACTCTTGTAGTTGGTACTGTATTTATATTGGACTGTAGTGGTCTTCATAGAAAGCCGTTGTGTTCAGAGCATAATTATTTTTTATGTAAGGGCATTCTGTTGAATGGATGTCCTCTGTAGATTTCTAACACCTGAGCCTGTGCAATATAATGCTGTCTGTGATTCTTGGAGCTCCATAGTCCCACGGTTCAAGCTGCAGTACACTGGACTTTATAAACTCCTCCCTTCATATACGTGAGTGATTTGCAAGTCAGGAGACACAGCTGAACAAAGGTCTCACCCAAGCTGACTGTGCTGACTATCGCAGGATCTCCATAATCCCACCAGGCTGTATGTCCAAGGTGGAACCATCCTTTCATCCAAACTGCTCCATACCATGAACAACCCTTTGCAGGGAAGGTTCCAATTGCTTTGGTACAGCAGTCATCCCTGAGCATTTGGGGGACAATGACCCCACCTGGCCTTGGGATAGGGAAGCTATTTGAGTCTGTGAATCCATCAGGTCAGCAGGGAACCCATTCTGGTGGTAGTTGGTACTGAGGGGTTGGTCTGCTGGGATTGGAGGAACGAGAGATGACTGACCCATTACATGGAGAGGTGGCTATATGCTGCTTGCAAAAAATTCACTTCACATCTAAGGACACACAAAAACTGAAAGTGAAAAAATAGAATGAGGTATTTCATGCAAACGGAATCCAAAAGAAAGCAGAAACAGCCATACCTATATTAGGTAAAACAGACTTGAAATCAAAAGCATTAAAAAATTTTGTTTGGTTGTATTCTTTTCAAAATAAAATAAATAAATAAAATTTTAAAAAGAGACAAGGAAGGTCATTGTATAGATAAATAGGTCAATTCAGCCAGAGGAAATAATTGTGCAGTCAATATAAGAACACCCAAATGTATAAAGGAAACACTAATACACTTAAAATGAAAAACAGACTCCAATACAATGATAACAAAGAAATTTAACATACCACTTTCAGCAATGGACAGATCATCAACAAAGAATGAAAGATTTAACAAGGTATGGTGGCACACACCTCTAATCCCAACACTGGGGAGGCTAAGGCAGGAGGATTGCTATGAGTTTGAGGCCAGCCTGGGCTACATGCAGACTTCAAGGACAGCCTAAACTGCACAATGAGACCCTGTCTCAAAAAAGAAAGAGAGAGGGAGGGGGAGAGAAAGAGAGAGAGAGAGAGAAAGAGAGAGAGAGAGAATAAACCGACTGAATCTAATAGACATCTATGGAACATAACACCCAACAGCGGCAGAACACTCATTCTTCTCAACAACTCATGAATCACTCTCCAGCATTTATCATATGGAAAGTCACAAAACAAGTCTCAAAAAAATTTTTTTAAATTTTATTTTAAAAAGCAAAACAGAAAAAAGGATAGAAATAATACAGAATTTCAAAAATCAAAACAAAACAACAGAAAGAAATCATGCTGCTATCTTAGAAGTAGTTGTTCAGGTTATAAGATTGAGGCATAAAAAATGATCAAACAATCAAACAATGACAGATCAAACTGTTCTTTTTTGATGAACTAACAGATTAGTAGTATAGTTATCTTGTACACATATACATACATACATACAGTTATATATGTAAACCTACATACATATAATCTTTTCCTTTCTTCTATTTCTCCTTTCACCTATCCCAGTTGTTCTTTCCTTTTGAGCACTTTCTTTCCCTTTCATTATTACAATATCTATTGTACATTTTGGATATTACTGCTCTTTCAGTTTCTTATTATTATAATAATAGGGAGACAATACAATATTTACAAATGTGAGTCTGATTATGAGTATAGTCTCAAGTTGCCTCCATTTGCCTATAAAAGCCTCAACATTATATTTTTTTATAGCTGAGTAATAGTCCATTGTATAAAAATACTACATCTTTCATATCCATTCCTTGGTTGATGGGCATTTGGGTTGCTTCCAAGATTTAGCTATTACAAATTGTGCTGCTATAAACATGGGTGCACATATATCGCTGTAGTATAATGTTTTTAATTCTTTTTATTTAAGAGCAAAATATATTTATTGAGAGAAAGAGAGCTTCTGTCTGAAGGACAGAAGGGGTCCTGAGTGGGTTTCCAAAGACCCTGGCTTTTCAAGGGACTTTTATAGAGTAAAACCACAAGGTAAGACTGGTCCAAGATGGGTAAAACTGGGGACTTACAAGATGGGCATCAGGTGGGACAGAACTATGGTCAGCCAATAAGATTAATCGTTGAGGTAAAATGGACCAAATCAGGGACAAATGGGGAAGCGAGTCATGTAGCAAGGGAGCATTCTTAGGGAGCAGTGACTCTTCCTGTAGAGGATTGGGATAGTGGCTCCTGGCTTCCTCAAGGTGATCCATGCCTATTTAGAATATCAATACTTGGGTGTGGTTGCATTGTTTTGCCTTTTTTCTTGAGATCTGGGCCACAGTGGGAAGTGTCTGTCTCCTCCAAGGTTGCAAGGTATCTGGTCTTCTGCGCTGGCTCCTTTTAGGGCCTGGCCCTGTCTGACTGCCTATGATATTTTTATCTAATTCAGCTGCCTGTAACATTCCCCCCTCTGAAGAAGTAACATGAACTGCCCTGAGGGAGTATGGGTGATGACCAATCTGGTTTCTTCAGGATGAAGGGGGTTATAGTTGTTGAACAGCAGTCAGAGATACTCTCCAGAGGTTCTAACTAATGACCCTCAGTAGCTGCCAGGCATTTTCATCTTGGGTAGGCATACAGCTTTAACTCTGCAGGAGACAAAACCAAAGAAACAATTAAGTATGCCTGGGTCAAATAATAGAATCAACAGGATTATTATGAGTACAAGTAAAGACTTTTACCAAGAGGAGCTGAAATTAATTCCTATAAGGATAAAGTCCAGGGAATTTTAGAATCTGACATGTCATTGATTTGTCATTTAATATCTTGAACAGTTATTGAGATATTAGCAGAAGGATCAACAATGTACACACATTTAGCTCTTACAATTGCATAAGTACCTCCTGTGCTGTTGGAATGTCCAACTGTTTTTAATTCTTTTGAGAAGATATCCAGAAGAGAAATAGCTGGGTTGAATGGACTTCCAATCCTAGTATTTTGAGAAATCTCCACACTGATTTCCACAGTGGCTGTACCAGTCTACACTCCCACCAACAGTGGAGAAGTGTTCCTTTTTCCCCACAGCCCCATCAACATTTGTTATTGGTTGATTTCTTGATAGCAGCCTTTCTTTCTGGAGTAAGATGGAATCTCAATGTTGTTTTAATTTGCAATTCTCAAATGACCAGTGATGTTGAACATTTCTTCATGTATTTATTTGCCATTTGTATTTCTTCATCTGAGAAGTGCATGTTCATCTCAGATGCCCATTTTTGGATTGGGTCTTTGAATTTGAGGGACCTGATGCTTTTCAATTCTTTATATGTTCTAGATAGAAGTCCTCTGTATGAGGGACAGCTGGCTAAAATTCTTTCCTATTCTGTGTGTTGTCTTTTCACTCTGTTGGCAATTTCTTTTGACATGCAAAAACTTTTTAATAAGACAAGATCCCAGTTGTTGATTCTTTGAAGTACTTTCCATGTAGTTTGCATTTTGTTCATGAACTCTTTGCCTACCCCCATGTCTTCAAGATTTCTACCTACCTTGTCTTCCAGTAGATTTAGTGTTTCTATTTTAATATTTAGATCTTTGATCCATTTTGACTTCAGTTTAGCGCATGGCGATAGACATGGGTCTAGTTTCAGTCTTTGGCATGTGGAAAGCCAATTTTTTCAGTATCATTTATTAAATAGACTATCTTTCTTCCAGTGAACATGTTTAGCCCCTTTGTCAAATATAAGGTGACTGAGTGCCTTTGTAGTTGTGTTTGCATCTTCTAATCTGTTCCATCGATCCTCAGGTCTGTTTGTTTGCCAGTACCATGTTGATTTTATCACTATAGCTTTGTAGTATAACTTCAAGTCAGGGATGGTTATGCCTCCTGCCTTACTTTTGTTGCCCTGGATTGCCTTTGCTATTCTAGGTCTCTTCTGTTTCTGAATGAATTTTAGGAATATTTTGTCTAGATCTGTAAGGTATGTTAATGGTATTTGGATTGGAATTGCATTAAATCTTTATAACAGTTTTGGGAGTATGGCCATTTTCACAATATTGGCTCTTCCTAACCAAGAACAAGGGATATCTTTCTATTTACTGACATCTGTTTCAATATCCTTTTTTAGAGTACTATAGTTTTCAATGTATAGGTCTTTTACATCCTTTGTTAGGTTGATTCCTAAGTATTTCATTTTTTTGGATGCTATTGTGAAGGGTGTGGTTTCTCTCATTTCTCTCTCAGTGAGTTTGTTCTTTTTGTACGGGAATACTGTCAATCTCTGAGTTTTGACTTGGTATCCCAGTACATTGCTGAATTTGGTTATGACATCCAGAAGTCTTTCAATGGATTTTTGAGGGTCTTCTATGTAGAGTATCATGTCATCTGCAAAGAGTGATCATTTAACTTCTTCCTTTCCTATCCTTATTCCTTTTATTTCTGTCTCTTGTCTAATTGCTCTGGCTAATGTTTCCAGCTCTATATTGAATAGGAGTGATGATAATGGACATCCTTGTCTTATTTCTGATTTTAGAATGACAGCTTTCAGTTTTTGACCATTTAATGTGATACTGGCTGTTGCTTAGTCATAGATGGCTTTTATCAGATTGAGGTAATGGTCATCTATTCCAATTTTCTGAAGGGTTCTTATCATGAATAAGTGTTGGACTTTATCGAAAGCTTTTTCTGCATCTATTGAAATGACCATGTAGTTCTTCTCTTTGGCTCTATTGACATGGTGTATTACATTTAGTGATTTGCATATGTTGAACCATCCTTGAATTCCTGGGATGAATCCCACTTGGTCATGGTGTATAATCTTTTTTTTTTTTTTTTTTTGCAGCACCAGGGATTGAACTCACGACCTTGTGCTTATCAGGCAGGCACTTAGACTGCTGAGCTAGATCCCCAGCCCTGGTGTTTTTGAGACAGGGTCTCACTATGCCCTTCAGGCTGGCCTTGAGCTCACTTTGTAGCCCAGGCTGGTCTCGAACTCACAACGATCCCCCTGTCTCAGCCTCCCGAGTGCTGGAATTACAGGCATGAGCCACCACGCCTGGCATGACTTGATCTTTTCTTGTCCCAGCACAAATGAATAAAATGCTAAATACAGGGAATTGGAAATTCTTGTATGATTATCTGTGCAAGGCCAGGTAGACTCAGCACCCAGACAGACCTCATCAGGAGTGTGTGGAAGAAAAACCAGAAAACAGCTCTGCCAGGGAGTCCAGATAAAGGTCTCCAAACACAGATTTTGATCTGCATCTCAGAATTCCACCTGGTACCAAAAAGGTTGTCCTGCAACATGGGTAATGGATGGTACTGTGATTTTGGTTTCCAAATATATAGCACTTCTTATGGAAAAGTTGATTCACTTCAAAACTAATCTCCACAGAGGAAGGAAACAGACAACTATGTTACTGGGTTGACTGTCATTCATTCCCAAAGCCAAATTAACTCCTAGCCCTGTGGGTTGCACCTCCTGTCCAGTCACTCACTTTCTTTTTTCTTTTTTTTTTCTTTTTGAAAAGAATACAACCAAACAAAATAAAACGGAGTAGAGTCAATCACAACAAAACAATAAACATGGTACATGACTTCTAAACAGGGTAAAAAGCAATCAATAATGGCTACCATAATGCATCTTGTTATCTGCAATATAACTGCCCATACCATTAGGGATAAATAAAATTTAAAAAATAGAAAAAAAAAACACCAAAAAAAACAACAAAGCAGAACAATGTAAGCAACACAGAACTTCAAGATACTAGTAAAACAGCAGTGGCTACCATAATGCTTGTTACCTTCAGAATAGTTGCCTACACTTTCAGACATAATACAATCAAACAACACAGAATAGAATAAAATCAATCAAAACAAAACAATGAAAGCAATACAGCGTTTCTAAACAAGATAATTGGACATCCTTGATGGCTGCAATTATATATTTTGTTATCTTTAAAATAGCTGTCCATGCCATCAAGTACAATAAAATCAAACAAATCAGAATAAAATGAAACTAATCAGAACAATGAATACAATATGAGTTTCAAATCATGATAATAGATTGACAGTGGTCACTCCTTCCCTTTTTAGATAATTCCTCCCCTTTGACTTTCCCAATATGTATTGTGCATTTTGGATCCCACTAACTCCTTTAGTTTATTATACTAGGCAGACACATGAAATTCACCCATGTGACTCTGAACTATTTCATCCATCAGCATGATCTCAAGTTGCCTCCATCCACCTACAAGAGCCTTGAGGTTATCTTCCTTTATAGCTGAGTAGGTTTCCACCACATAAGATACTGTGTCTTTCTTATCCATTCTGCAATTAATGGGCAGGCTACCCCTACTTTTTTTCTGGCTCCCTGTCACATGGGGCATTGTTCTCTCTCCTTTGACTTTCAGTCTATGAATTTTCTTTCTGGTTAAATGTGTTTCTTGTATAGAGCATATTGATGGATCCTGCCTGCTGATCCACTCTGATTAAATTAGGAATAGAAGAAATACAGCTTAGTATAATATTGGCCACATATAAAAGCCAATAAATCAGAGAAGGTAAGAAAGAAACTTAAAATTTTCTTAAAACAAAAAATCAAAACACAAACCCCAAAATTTAAGGGGTAAAGGAAATACCATACTGAAAGGGAAGTTCATAGCAATCAATGACTATATTTTATATTTTAAAAAAACAGAAAGGGCTCAAATAAACAATCTACTACTGCACTTCAGAAAAACAAGAACAAATAAGACTCAGAGTTGGTAGAAAAATAAAGAATAAATGTCAAAACAAAAATAAATAACATAGAGACTTAAAATACAAAATATCTACGAAATGAAGAACTAGTTCTTCGGAAACATAAAGTTAATAAACCCTTAGTTACACTAATAAAGAGAAGAATCAAATAAATGAAATCAGAGATGAAAATGGAGACATTACAAGTGATGCCACAGAAATACAAAAGATCATTAGAGTTTATCATGGACAACCTTAGGCTAAAAATTTCATATTCTAGAAGAAATGGACAAATCCCCAGACATGCACACCTCACCAGGACTGAGTCATAAAAAACAGAAAACTTCAACAGATCAAAAATGAGTAATGAGATTGTCTTACTTTTTTCCTCACCAAGACACAGTACCTCAAAGCCATAACTTAAAGGAGGAGAGAGTTTATTTTGGCTCACAGTTTTTAGAGGATTCAGCCCAGAGTGGGATGGTTCCAAGGCAGAAAGAGCATGGTGAGAGGGCCTGGCCAGAGATCAAGCAGGCAAGAACCAGACTGAGAAGAGAGGCAACTAGAGGGTGAACCTGTGAAATTCTTTACAATCAAGATTAAAAGCTGAATTCCTCCAGAGAAGCTTGCATTTGTTTTATTCAGTTGCCTATGAGAAAGGCACTCTTGGTCTGTTACTGTTTTAAATTGTTTTATTGAAGTTATTTCAAACCATACAGGCAGTAAAATTTTGGACTCTAGAGCCGGGCGTGGTGGTGCACTCCTGTAATCCCACCACTCAAAGACTGAGGCAGAAAGATCGTAGCAAGTTCAAGACAAGCCTGGGCTACAAAGTGAGCTCAAGCCAGCTCAAAGCCAATGGCATAGCAAGACCCTGTCTCAAAAAGACAAGGGCCTGGGATTTAGCTCAGTGGCATAAGTGCCTGCCTGGCAAAGTGTGAGGTCATGAGTTTGGTCTCTGGTACAAAAAAAAAAATTTTTTTTTGGATTCTAAACCATTATAAGCTAAGCATATGCTTAAAAAAAAACTTCAGGGGAGATACTTCTGTCTTCTGGGTATTATGTTTCAAATGGGCAAAATTTTTTTGTTTCTTGTTTACTCTTAAAATGCAGGTGTGGTCCTTTGAGGCTGATTGTTTGCATCAGGATTGTCCATAATGCTCCTCTGGGGGAAAAAGAACTAGAAGACAAACTACATGAAATCAAAATTGAATACAAGACCAGGTCATTAAAAAAAAAACTAGCCCATATATTAGGTTATTTTGAGAACATTTTTATTTCCCCACCAAAAAACACTATTTATTGCATAAAAACGAAATTAGGCTCCCACATGCACTCCAGCTGACACTGGGAGACACTGCTCACCAGTAACCAGCTCAGAGGGAAGGCAGATGCAGGCCCTGCTCCTATGCACACTCCAACAGCCGTTGAAATGCTTCAGCCCCAGGTAACCTGCAAGGACTAGGAAAAACAGAAACAGGGCCTGCACCAGAGCACCCAGTGGTCACCATTTGATACCCATGGCCAGAACTGGCCAGGAGAACCAAATAGTCATGCTTCAGAGAAATTGTAGCCAACATGGGAAATGCCTGGGACCCCATTACCCACTTGTTTAGAAAAACCCAGGAAAATGTCAAGACAAAGAAGCAAAGGGCAGTCTCTGGCATCCAACCCAAGCAGAGCAAGTCCAGGAGATGAAAACATGGAAGAGATCAGGAGTCGTACACCTGAAGTTTCTGCAGTAATGGCAACTGAAGTAAAGAAACAACTTCATAAAACTATAAAAGAAATTAGAACAGAAATACTATCTCAAGTAAAAGAAGAAATGAAAAATATAATAAAAGAATTGCTAAGCATCTCTAAAGAAGACATAGATAAAAAAATAGAGGAGCATAGGAAAATGATGGAAACCATGAATGAACAATATAAGAGAGATTTAGAATGCATGAAACAGATTCAAAGAGATATCCAAGAAATTAAAAACTCCATTGAAAGCTGGCAAAATTGCTTCAAAGAAACAGAAGGTAGACTTTCAGACCTTGAAGACAGGTGTGCAGCTTGTGATAGGGAAAGGAAAGACCTCTTTAAAAATAATGAGGAACCAGGAAATAACAGTTCAACAACTGCAAGATGATGTGAAGCAAAATAATTTAAGAGTGATAGGCATCAGTGAAAAAGTAGGGGTCAACATAAATGACATTAAAATTCTATTTACAGAAATAATAGCAGAAAACTTCCCAAACATGGGAAAAGGGCATGATATTCAGATAAATGAGGCATATAGAATTCCAGCTAATGTGACTCACTTCCCTATTCATCCCTGATTTGGTCAATTTTACCTGAACAATTAATCTTATTGGTTGACCATAGCTCTGTCCCACCTCATGCCCATTTGCCTTGTGAGTTCCCAGGTTTTCCCCATCTTGGACCCATCTCACCTCATGGTTTTACTCTATAAAAGTCTCTCGAAAAGCTAAAATCTTTGGCAACCCACTCGGGAAAGCTTTGGTCTCTCTCTCTCACACAGAAGCTTTCTTTCTCTCAATAAATATATCCTGCTCATAAAAAAAAGAACTCCAGCTAGCCATACCCAAAATAAATTTACACCTAGATGTGTAATAATCAAGATTCCAGAAATTCAACTCAAGAACAGAATATTAAAAGCTATTAGACAAAAAAAAGCAGATCATTTATAAAGGAAAACTCATCAGAATCGCAACAGGCTTCTCAACACAAACCATCAAGTCAAGAAGAACTTGGAGTGAAATATTTCAAGTCCTGAAAGAAAACAACTTCCAACCCAGATTGATGTGCTCTGCAAATCTTTCAAAATTAATGGAGAAGCAAGATTTTTCCATGACAAAGAACGATTGAAAGAATTCATGACTGCCAAACCAACCTTACAAAGAATACTGAAGGGCATTTTAGAGAGAGCTAAAAAAAGACCG